>LOJH01041927.1:0-14300 GCA_001685095.1 Ellobius talpinus | reverse complement strand
TAGGAACGCTCTCCCAGGTGGAAAATTGTGCCGTCTCCTAGGGTTGGGATAGCTGGAGGGGGATCCTGTTGGCTGAGTAACCGCTCTTACTACTCAAATGTTTCTTTTTTGGTCCCCCAGGGTTGTAAGTGACAGGAAAGCAGGCTGACGAGCATGACCAGAACATGCTCTCTTCAGAGATTCATCATTTGTCTATGTGGAAATGTTCAAAAACCCTTTCTTCCTGGTGTGTGTGTGTGTGCATGCGTGTGTGCGTGCGTGTGTGCATGTGTGTGTGCGTGTGTGTGTGTGTGTGTGGCTGGAGATTGAACTCAGGGCCTCACAACTGTGAGGCAAGAACTCTACTGTGTGATAGCAGAAGCCCACTCCTTGACTTTTGACATCTGTAACACATTATCATGTCTGTAGTCTCCACCATGTGCAATAGCAGACAGGTTTTAAGAACCTGAATGTATGTCGGTAGCTGAGGTCTGAGTCCTCACTCAAAGGATCAAAACTGAAACACAGTGCTCACCATGGTGGCCCTGCCCGGAGGCCTGTCAGCAAGTCCAGTGCTAAGTCTGTAAACATGTGGTGACCCAGCTGTGTGAGGCAGGACTTCCTGCCTGCATGTGGTCAAGAGCTTGAGAGTCAGAGCAGGCTGAGGACCATCGCCCAGGACTGTCTTCCTGGTCTGCAGGTTTGTGATGGGGCCCAGGACTAAGCCTGCCAATCTCAAAACTGACTGTGCCACATCTCCTCTCCAAAATGGAAGCCGTGCTCAAGATGGTGGCCTTCTCACTCTCCTGTTAGAACAAAATCCTGAGACAGGGCAATTTATAAATAGTAGAAACTTATTTTCTCATAGTTCCTGATGCCAGGAACTCCAAGTTCTAGGCACTGGGAAGTTCAGGGTCTGATGAGGACTTCTCCCTGCTGGCAAGATGGCACCCTGATGCTTCATCCTCATATAACTGCGGGCAGAAGGACAAGAAGGCCTAGCTAGGCCCTTCCGGACCTTTCATGGGATATAGATTAGAAGCACCTGGACTGAATCCTTGGGACCCAATCCCCTCTTAATGGTCCACTATTAGCACTGTAGCCTTGGGGGATTAAGCTTCAAGGAGGACTCTGTAAGGACACAAACATAAAATATACTGCCCTGTCTGCCCCATCAGCCCGGTCCCTGGACAGACAAAAGAGACTAGTCCCCAGGACATGCACTGTGAGCCAGAAAAAAAAAATCGCTTCTACCGCTAATGGTCACAGCTATTCAGGGGTGTTTGTGACCACAGCATTTACCTGGCCTACTGTGACATGTTTAAGGCCCATGTTTTCTCACCAATCCCAACCTAATTATCTTGTTTTCCATTGGCCAGCATAGCCGGGATGTGGTAGTTCTGGGCTTCTCCCCCAGCCAATCCTCTTACAATGCTGTGCGCAGCCCTTATTAAGACCTCCAAGGGTCCCTCCCGTGACCCCCAGACGGGAACCACACACTCCTGTTGTAGCCTGTTGAGGAGCTATGAGTGTGATGCCAAGCCAGGCTAAGGAACCACAGTGACCAGGAGGCCTCCTGGGAAGGCCTCCCCTGGAAGCAGGTCCCCGGGGCCACAGTGACCAGGAGGCCTCCTGGGAAGGCCTTCCCTGGAAGCAGGTCCCAGGTTGGCAGAGAAAGCTGTTTTCACACTTGCCTTATTTTTTCACAGCAGCTGGGGAGCTGATGGCATCCTCCAACTGTGAAACAGGCTGGGAGAAGTCTCTCCCGGGGAATGAAGCAGACAGCGGGGAAACTGCCAAGCCCACATAACCTTCACAAGCCTGGTTCTGCCTCTCAGGTCATCTGGATCCTTCCCCACACTCTGTGGATGGCCCTAAGTGCCTCCTGGACAGGACAGGTCCCACACTGAGAAGCCCACAACTCCTGGCCAGCAGCAGGCTGCTGGGAGGCGGGTTTTTTTTTTTTTAACAGCCTCCTGCTGATTGATTTCTGCAAGGGAGGGGATGCGGTAGCCACTTCTCTGGGAGCCTAAAAACCGAGGCTGCCTTATCCAAATCTATTTCCTGCTGGTTCTCAGCAGTGTGACCTTGGGCTTGTCACCCACAGGTTCCTTCAGCCCTGTCAACACTTACAGAAGCCCAAGAGGGCCCTGTGCTGCCTTGCTAGTACCAAGGAAGGAGCTGCCTGAGTAGATATAATTCTCTATTCCTACTTTGAGGCATAGAGAGGTTAAGTAATGTAATGTAGGATGCACAGCTAGTGGCCACACATGACAAAGAATTTTCTAGTGCACTGCCTACCTTGGAAGACCTGACTGCTTGCACGTGTCTTGCTAAGACCCATTCCTACTTTTTCCCACTTGCCATACCACATGCCTGTTTGTCCTTGACCTCTGCTTTGCCACTTCCTCTGGTTCCCTAGTGGAAACAGCACAAGGACACCATGGTCACATTGTGACCACAGCTATGGCCTGCTGGGCCAGCTTCTTTGATGTGTTTGAGACCTTGCCTGCTGGTGGCAAGGAGCCACGAAGGGAAACCATGACTGGGTGACATGTTTGCCTACCCAAAGGAGACATGGGGACTAGGCTTATTCAACGACTGAAAGTGGGGAAGAGCTTTCCATACTGACTGCATCGTACCCAACACAGAACCCCAGTATAGACACAGCTCAGCACAGAAGTTCCCAGAACCATAGTGTGTACTCACCTATGTGGTACCTCAGCTAGGGCAGGAAAGCCACAACGTCAGCTGTTAGGGGCCTGGGCCAAGCATGAACAATACATGGAGGAAGGGGTCAGGCCCTGCTGGGAGAGCTGGTGGTGTCATAGTTTTTTTTTGCTGCTGTGATAAAACACCCTGACAGACTCTCCTTAACAGGAGAAAGGGTTTATTCTGTGTGACAGCTACCAAGGGTACAATCTGCCACTGCCAGTGGCAGTCTGGAAACAGAGAGACGACAAGAAGGGGGGCCAAGCTATGAAACTGGTCCCAGTGCCACACTTCCCTTAGGAAGCCTCCACCTCCTAAAGTTTCCATACCTTTCCAAACAATGTATCCGTGTACCAAGTTACACACACACACACACACCCCTATGATTTTTCACATTTCACATTTAAACCACAATAACGGGAAATCTGTGACCTCATGGGAATGAGGAGGAACAGTCAAAAGGCGTTGGACTAGTCCTGGGGAGACAGCTAAGTGTACAGTACCCTGTCCAGAATGTGTGTGGCCTCTGTCCATCTCTTGTGGGCTCCCCAGGTCTTACTCCCTATGGGTTAGTGTTAAGACACCAGTAATCAGTGTGGCCTAAGGTGAACCCTCATTCGAGGTAGGCAAGGCCTCTCTCATAATTGGATGGGCTAGTAATAAGAAATCATTCATTCATGGATGGCAAAGAAGTAGGGGTTCCATGTGGCAGGAAGGAGATGACAGAGCAGGGGATGCCTTTGGTGAACCCCCATGCTCTCATCCCTGCAGCCTGGCAGCCCAGTCCCAACTCCAGTTCCTTCCAGGTCGTGTCAGAGTCCTGTCTTGCCTCTCCGGATCCTTAGAGGAAGGAACCAGCTAGAAGGAGCACTGCAGGGTATGCAGACCTGAACCTGGCAAGGAGAGACAGGAAGGAAGGGACAAGAGATGAGGCAGGAAAAGCCTCATTCCTGCTACATCCCCAAGAAGGAATTCCTACCTCAGGCTGAGTTGATGGGCAGTCTTAGGAGGAGGCTGGGCTTAGAAAGTCAAGACAAGAGTAGGGTGGGCCAGGTACATGGCCCTTGGTCGCTATTATCTGAGCAGTACAGGGAAACATGGCGATGAGCTCTGTGTCAGGGCTGTACGAAGATGCTCCAACTCCAGCAGGCTGTCTGGTGAAGGATGCCCCTTGATGAATTCTCCTGTACTAGTTTCTTGCTGGAACAAAACAGCAAGAACCAACATAAGGAAGAATCTGTTTGGACTCACTGTTTGAGGGGACATAGGATATCATGGCAGGAAAGGCTTGATGGCATGAAGCTGAGGTCACACTGTCCACAGCCAGGAAGCAGGGAGAGATGAATGCAGGTACCCGGCTCAGTTCTCCTTTTGATTCCATCTAGCACCCCAGCCCATGGGATGGTGCTGCCTGCATTCTGAGTAGATCCTCCTCCTCAGTGTGTTGCCTTGGTGAGTCTAATCTCGCCAAGTTGACAGTGAAGATTAACCCTCACAACTCCCTGTAAGTTTCTAGGCCCCTCTTTAGCTGTGGAGTTTCCTTACCTTGCTGACTGCTATCCCTCAGACAGGTAGCTCTTACTATTGGGTCCCACTCCTATCACTGGGTGTTCCTCCTGCCTTGCAGCTGCCTAGAAATAAAAACCGACACCGTTTCACCATGAGTCCAGTCAAGGGCAGGAATGGTCTTCTAAGGATGAGTCTGGGACACGAAAAGCCCGGAGATGAGGAGGAAACACTAAGACCTCATTATCTTGTGTTTCACACTTGGAGCTAGTGTCCTATGGTGTGGTGTGGGGTCAGACGGAGCTCACATACTGGCTGGGGACCCAAGTGAAGAGGTGTGAGATATGGGGACATGCTGACCTCTCTCCTTAAGAGGCCATAGCCCATGGGACCTGTTATCTTTCCAGGTCGTGTAGCACAAATAATAAAAACCCAGAGATAGAAATTGGGGTTCAACCTGAAAACCAGAAAAACAAAACAATGAAGCCACTAGAGAAGTCTTACCTCTACCAAGGCTGGGTGATCACAGACTAAGCAGACTAAGCCTCTCTTCCTCCCATTTACTCTCTGAACTTCAGGCAAGCTTTATTTATTAAAATACAAACAAAATTTCTCTACAAGGTAGACCAGTTCTTTGTGGTCCTGCATTAAGTTGACAGTGTGAGCAGAAACTGAAGCTGGAGAGAGATGGGAACCTCACTACACATGGACTCCAAAGTCTCTAAGCCTTGGGGAAGCAATGCCCATGAGGGTGTACAGCTTTTAGTGGGCACCGTACCCACCCTTCGACCTCCTGAACACTATTTCAGTAGCTTCCTGGCTTGGTTCCTTTCCTTCTGCCCCACCCTCATCCCTGTCCTGGGTTTAGGCCTGCATGAGCAGAGGCTGAGAAGCCACAGCAGCGTGAGGCCCGGAGAGAAGTGGAGCCTCTGGCCTTAGGTTGCTAAATGAAGGTTGGTTTGACACAGTGGGGTCCAAAACAAGAGTCTGGGGGCCCAGAGCTGTGGGATACACTGGGTCCAGTCCACAAAGAATGCTTCCTTAAGGTTCCCTCCTGGCTCTTTCCTGATCTGGGAGAGGATTCAAGGCTCACCTCTCCCACCACAGGGACACTTCCGAATGTGGGGACAGACAGCCACATGTGTCAGGCTTCGAGGGAGCAGGCGTTTCATCATCCCTCCCCTAGAAGGGGCCCAGGTCCAAGAAGGAACCTCTTTACCAAGTGGGCAGGGCCCCGCCTAGGAAGCCACAGAGTGAAAATCCACCACAGAGCTTGCCCTCTATGTCGACCATCAGCATTCACAAGAACTGTGTGCCACCCCTGGGGTAGCCCAAGGTGGGTCGTACCTTGCCTGCAGTGACCCACACAGAGCCGCTTGGAAATTACTTTAAAACAAGGGGGCATCACTTTGGGCTCAATCATTTAGAATCCCTGGACGCCTCCATGGCCTCACTGTTGAAGTTAACAGCCCTGCTACCGCCTATTCTGTCCACTGGCCTTCCTCTCTGCTTTGTTTCATTCCACAGCAGTTACTGCCAATGGCACACTCCATCCTGCATGCACCTCCCTCATTTGGCATCTCTTCCCTCCCCTACTCCCAGTGGAAGTGAAGGAGCAGGAAAGAGTAATGCCTGCTGAGATGGCCCTTGTAGCCTCTGGACCTGCACTGCACCCAGCTTGCCCAAAGCACTCAACAAACATTTCTGAAACAAATAGAAAGGGACCCTTTCTTCAGAAAACGATGCTTTCCATCAGGAGTCGAAGACCTCTGGGAACCCTGTCACTCTGACGAGCTCTCCTTGCAGGACCTGCTTTGGGCTAGAATAGACTACAATTGCTTTCCGGTCCTCATTGAAACTGGGGTTCACCTGAGTCTGCTCTCCCAGGTTGGTGATAGAGTCCTTCAGGCAGTCCATGAAGTCCTGAGCAAGTCAGCCCCGTGTGCCCACATCTGTGTACATCCGTACCACTCCTCATTCTCTGGAGCACATTAGACACTCTGACCCCACTGGGACCAGAGTCTACAGTTTACCTGAATTTAACTGTTTCGTTTGGGAAGCCCCAGACTACCCACAAATGTTCTCTTTGTGCAAGACGAAAGGGAATGCTTTGCTGAAGCCGCCTTGATGCCTTTGCCCTGAAGCTACTCAGAGTCGGCCCCCGGCAGCTGGCAGGAACAGGCCTTCGCCTTACAGCACAGAAGCGGTGAAGGGCCAACCTGCAATTAGCAGCTCGGAGTGGGGAGGTGAGGCGGGCACAATAGAAAGGCAGCAACAGCAGCAGTAATTGCAGGGTGTGCCAGCCATGGTGACGTGCAGGGGAAGGTGGCATTATGACAGCAACCACCTATGCTGAGCGGCTGTTGGGGTGGGGCCTGTGGGGACTGGCAGGGGAGGAAGGGCAGCAATACCAAGAAAAGCCTGCGCCTGGCAGCCAGAGACTCCTCACACCTGGGCCCTGTTCTTGGTGGAAAACAACACCCAAGGGGCAGTTGCCTCAGGGTCTTCAAAGGCCACCAGGAAGCTCTTCAAGAGCTGAAGGCTTCAGTTTCCTGGAAATAGCCTGTTGATGTATCTAATCTACTTCCAGTTTTAGGACTTCAGGGTAATCTTCAAACTGAAGTACCCTGGTCACCCATGGAGGCAGCCACCCACAAAGAGGAGGTCACCCTGGTGGACTTCCTGCCTTTGACCAGCCTGCCACCCTGCACGCCCTAACCAGGCGGCTCTGTGGTGGTCTGCCTTATCTTATAATTCTGAATGATTAGTCACTGAAGACTGTTCTCGCTAACACAGTAAGGGCACAGGGCTACATGCCTGTCATCCCAGCACTCAGGAGGTAAGACAGGAGGATTGTGAAATGAGGCTAGCCCCAGCTGTACGGCAAGTTCAAGGCCAGCCTGAGCTACATAGCAAGGAGAAGTGGGGGGATATTAGCTGGATACACCTTGCAGAAAAACATGTACTTGGCATGCACAAAGTCATGTTCTGTGTCGTCCTCTGAAGGGAAAGCTCCCATTCACTGAGGATGTTGTCTCCTCTGGCAGATTCCTGGAGTTCCAGATCCGGGCATTTTTACTGACCTATATAAAAACCTGAGGAAGGTAGAATTCAGGACACTCGCGACTCACCTGAAGGCAGGGAGGTTAAAGGGTGAGCTGACTTGGACCCCAGACCTCTGGAAACTTTCAGCACAGATGAGCTCCTGGGCCATCTCAGGCTCAGGGTGACATTGCCCAGCCTCTTCTCCCTCCGTGGGTACACACTATTCACTGACAGTCACTGTATCAGGTGCTGGGATGAAACCCTGAGTGACCCTAATGCTGGCCACCAGGGGTTCAGAGTTGACAAAGAGAGCAAAGGGTATTTGATTTCTCGATTAGTGCTTTGATGGGGGGAAGTCTGTGGGGACTGGGGGTGGGGTTCAAGTGTCTACAGATCAGGCTGCTCCTACTTCTTGTCTGCCTGGAACCCCTCTACCTGTTGTACCCTGTGGAAATCAACCTGTCTCAGTGTTTATGGCAAGGTACACTGCTTCCAAGGAGTGTCCCATGGGCCCACGGAGGATACACAGATGAGCAAATTCAGTCCCTACAGTGGTTCTGCTGCCCTCCCCCTGCTTGCTCTGAGCTGACCATCAAAGGTTCAGTGGCCTCAATGTAGTGTCCAGTTATGCTAGGACCACATAATGGGAGGGATTTAAGTGTGACTTCCCCTTCATCTGATATTACATTGGAATTATGACACTGGAGGATCTCACAGTGACCCCCACCAGGCCAGGTTGATCTTTGTGGCCCAATATTTTCCCTCCAGGCCATAGAGTTTTCTCAGTGGCAATGATCTGTTGCCTTTGATCTGTGGGGTGGGCAGCAGGGTTGAGCCTACTTGTTTGTGACAGGACCATGTGCCAGGGTCACCTTCCTAGAAGGCATTAGTGGTAACATAGGTACTGGGGAAAGTTCAGTATTCCTTCACTTTTCTCAGAGGACTCCCTTGTCTCCATGAGCTGCCTTGGGTTTGCCTGTGTGTCTCTGGGATCTGACATTAGCTGTTATTTCTGCCCAGTGCAGCATGGGTACATATAAATACCACCCATCCCTGGGATCTCATAGACGGCCCCAGAAACTGAGAACAATCCGTCATAGGAGTCTTCTCTGCTTCCAAGAGGACTTGTCCTACATAGCAGAGTGGGGTCCCGGGTAGACAGGAGAGGTGCTGACCTATGGATACTGAGTCTCTGGGTCCTGTGTAACTGGGCAGAGATGTTCCAGCCCTCATCGCCTGCCCACCCGGCTTCCTGTGCCCCGCCCCCATGTGCATCTTCTCAGGTCCAATGGCCTGGCTAGGACAACAGCAACCCTTGTATTAGTCTGTGTTGTACGTGGGTGGTATCCAGCCCCACGCTACAGAGCAGTGGGGGCATGATCTGGGTGGGATTCAGGCAGTGAGGGTGAGAGATCCCAGCCACCGAAAAACATATCTTTTAGGGATTGAGGTAGTCTGGGAATCAGCTCCATCTCTTCCTGGGAGACCCAGTGTGCTGGGAGCTCTGGTCTTTAGGAACCCAGTACTAGGGAGGGAGAAGACACCAACCATGCCCCAAAACCCACATCACCAGGCAAAAGGGGTCCATGCCAGAGGGACCAGACAACCATTAGTGACCTCCCCATTTGAGAGTGGCTGTTCTATTCTCAGAGTGAACTCTGCACAGACTACCTTCTAAGCACATTTCACTCACCCGCCCCCTTCCTATTGGGCTCCCTCTCCTAGTTTTTGCCTGCTTCCTCCAGCTTGGCACAGCTCTACACATAGAAGGTCCATGGAGGTCTAGAGTCAGAAAATGCCTAGGCTGGAGTCAGTTCTGCGTGAAGCAGAAAAAGGCAGAGACCATACCAACCCATCCACCCTATCACTTCCTCATGGAGCTAGAGAACCTTCAGTGAATAGGATTGTCTTTCTGCCCCTTGATCAGCGTCATGGAGGCCTGAAAGTCTGAGACATTTTCTTGAGTCATCCAGGTCCAGGGATGTCTGGGAAGAGTTGGGGGAAGCACAGTCTTCTGGCTATCTCTGGGTGAACATGCTCAGCACACTACACAGGGACCCACCATTGCTTGGCCAAGTGGATTGGATCACAGTATTTCAAGATCCAGATTTCTAACCAGTGACAGGGTGGCTTCCCTGCCTTGGGGGTGGGGAGATCAACCGCACCGAGGCTTCCTGGGCTCCCTTAGTCTGTGCTGCCAGGGTGAAAACAGAACATTCATGTCACCTGAACTACCATGGGCCCAACTCCATGTGTCCCCAGCCCCAGGCCATGGGTATCCCAGCTGGAGCAGGCTGGAGGCCTCTGTTTGCACACACACCCCAGCCAGTTCTGAGGAAAGCAGAAATAATGAAAGGAGGTAGGCAGGGAGGGACCTAAAATAAAGGCCTCTGAGGATGAAACGCCAGAATCCGGTCTTTGCACTGGAAAAGACTGCCATTTCTTGAGTAGAACAAAGAGAGCAGAGTATTGTCACCGTGCGTTGGTTTCATTTCAAGCCTTTGCTTTGCGGGTTTAGTCTGGTTTTACACTTTTCTCTCTTCCCTATGGCCACTGTACATGAAAGGCTAGGGTCAGGCTTGGCATGGGGCTGGGGAGCGGGGGGCTGCCCGCTCCTTTTTGATTTTCCCAAGAACAGCTGGAAGCTTGTTCTACCTGGAGATGTCTGGCTGTCTCCTTCCGGCTAGTCCCAGACTTTGCTGAGAATAATTCTTCCTTGAAAAAAAAATAACAATTCCCATTAAATGTTTCAAATTGCCCACGCCAAACTCAAAGCTCAGAGAGAGCCCTTTGAAGGCTTTTCAAGGGAATAAAAATAAAGCCCTTTCTCAGACGCTGGAGAGCCTGCTGCTGAAGTAAACCCCGGGTTTGTGAAACGTGGCTGAGATAGGTGAGAGCCAGGGTGGGGAAGGTTGGATGGGTGGATGCAGAGGATAAGGTGCACAGCGGAGTGAGGTTGCTTCCGGCCGCTTAACCCACGCTGAGCCTGGGCTGCCCCCTGAGTCTGGCTTTGTCCATTAATGAAACAGATAATCCCAGACAATGGCTTGTCCCCAAAACAGAGACATCTCCCTTCTTTCCATCTTCCAACCAGATGGCTGAGAGAAGGGGGTTACCCAGGCAGAAGGCACATAGGCAAGTCTGAACTGAGGTCATTCTGGCCCAGACTCTAAACCTAACCATGTCAATTAAAATTCAATTTCTTCATCCACCCAGTAAGTAGTTTTTGAGCATATACTCTATGCTGTCCTCCTTATGAGTGCTGGAGATACAGTGGCTCACAAAAGAAAGATTTCCTGGATACATGGACTGTATGGCCTAACAAACCCACAGGTAGCATGTGACAGGTCCCTAGGGCCGCACTCCCCAGCTGGAATGAAAAGACAATTATCCTCCTTCTCCTCCCTCCTCCTCTTCTCTTGCCCTATATTTCTCCATCTATCTTGCTATCACATCTCAAGTCTCAGGGATCCTCCAGATCTGAGATGGTAGAAAGATAAACAGTTCTTCTCTGGTGTCACCCTTGGGGTGGGGTAGGCAGGGTTCTCTCTAGATTGCTGCTGGTACAGCCTGTCACCCACTCCTGTGGGTACACCCCATCATTCACGACCCTGCGGGTACATCCCATCATCCACGGCCCTGCGGGTACATTCCATCATCCATGGTCCTGCGGGTACATCCCACCATGCACAGCCCTGTGGGCACACCCCACCATCAACGGTCCTGCAGATACATACCATCAGCCACGGACCTATGGGTACACCCCACCATTCATGGTCCTGCAGGTACACCCCATCATCCACGGTCCTTCAGGTACATCCCACCATCCACGGCCCTGCAGATACATCCCATCATCCATGGCCTCTAAGCGGCTGAGAGGATACAACACACAAGTGCAGACCCACGCCATTACACAGGGACCATGACAATCATCAGACAAATGGAAAGTGAAAGGAATGGAGCTTGAGATCAAGGACCCCCTGCTCCTTTTTGATTTTCCCCAAGAACAGCAGGAGATTTGCTCTACCTGGAGCTGTCTCAGAGTTGGTGAAGACCCTGAGTCTAACTCTTACCTCAGCTCCTGGAGACTGGGTAACCTCAGGCAAGAAACTTCACTTCTCTACTTCCTCTCCCTGAAAAAATGGGGTTCATGATAGTGCCAACGCCTAGGCTTGCATTCTCTGCTTCTTCTGATCCTCCAGAGTTTTAATTTTACTTTCAGAGATTCGTGATCCAGACTCTACTTGTGGCAGTCACAGTGACATGTTGTCGGGGCTGATGTCAACTCTAGCTCCAGCAGAGGTTCTAATGTTTTCATGTGAGACACTCTCAAACCTGAAAGAGTGAAAATGACCCTGACATTGGGGTCCACTGGGCAGGGCATGAACCATTCCCAGGGAATTTTGAACCTCTTTCCTGAGCAGTGGCCATTCTAAGGATGTGAGTTTGTGTCTGGCATGGATGGTTAAAGCTGCATCCTAGAGTCTCCAGATGCCTCCTTGTCACCCACACCCTGCGAGAGGAATCCTTGGCCCAGTGCACATCTGGGTCTCCCACTGATTGGATGGGCAGCTGCAAAGAGACTAGACAGTTCTCTCAAGTGCTTTGGGGCCTGTGTTTCTCATGTATAAAATAAGCACATAAGAAGGGTGGTTTCTAAGGATGTCTGGCTTAGTGCCAGGTAAAAGGATAGCATCTCCCAGAGGATAGGGGTTTGGAAGAGCATCGCAGAGATGACTTCACCCCAGTGCAGTCCTATCTACAATCCACACAAAGCCTTCCTCTTCCACAGGACCACTCTGCAATTCAGTTTTTATTCTCTGTTTTATCTGCCCAACTAGCTCATACTCTTGTCGGATCTCCCATCCCCAATTCTCCTGAAATCTCACCCACCCTGCTGTCCTCTCCCCAGCCAAAACATCCCTCCTCAGCTGAAGGAAGGGGACGTCTGTCTCCTACACACATTCTTATTAAGTTATCTGATTTTCTCCAGTTAACTTTTAGATTTGCAAACAGGTATATTGGATTTAAAAAAAGAACATATTGCTGTTTCTTGATTTTTTTTTCATTCCCACTGTAACTTCACTGCTTGTGAGCATCTCTGACCAAGAAAAGACTGGATGTGAGGATGTAAGAAAAAGAGCAACTCAGAAAAGAATCCTTTAGGCACCACCTTTGTGCAGGGAACAGGGAGGCTGCTGTTACTTAGTGCAGGGTGGGGGTTCAGAGGTAGCAAGTGGGGGAAGGAAAGGAACCGCTCTGGTAACCCAAGAGGGTGGCCAAGGTTTAACCTTCTGAGGGCATCTTGTTTGGAGCCCAGCTGTGTGCATTGATGAGGCCCATTTAAATATTTAGAATAATCAGCAAATTTATTTTTGGAATAGGAAATGCTTGTGTATGTTATCAGTAATTTTTTTCTCAAACAGTGAAAACTGAAATTGAGTGAAATCTCAGGCTTTACTCCATTCTCAAACTTTTGCTTGACTCACAGGAGAGCTTGTACCGGGTAAAACACCGATTGCCCTGAAGTGTTGGACCCTTTGTGTCTGGATATGTTTTGTGCAGATCCTGTAGATAGACCACGTGGGCTTTCTGTATCCTGCTTCCTTCCCTAGGCTTCTATCTTGGAGAGCATGCTTCACCTGCCCCATTTAGAGTTGCGTTGGGGTGGATGGCTGCAGGAAGTGGAGGAGGAGGGCCTTGGTGATTGTGTGGGGGTGAAGGGACAGAGCCTGGCACCAGATGTTTATGACACACTTGTATGAACTCTGAGAATGCTACCTTCCTCTTAGATCTGTTGGTCCAGATTACTGATTAACATTTTCAATAATAATATAAAAATCACTCAGTCCAAAGAGAGTTCATCTTTATAGTAGGGACATAGCTTTGAGATTCCATCTGGTCTTGGTTAACATCCTTCCAGCTGTTTCTACACAGTTCCAATCAACGGATACATGCCTTTTAATATCACCATTCCTAAGTATTTCCCTGTACTAACATAAGATGTTATCGTTTTGATTTGCAATGGAAAAACTGTATCACTATGTTTTTCCATCACCCAAGCATCTATGGAGTTGATCTTTTTGCCAGAGTTCTCTTGCTGGCATTTAAATACACCGGAGAATGTGAAGTATGTCTTCTGAAAACTGCTGATTAACTCTGAGAACATCTCAGTTCTTTGGGACTCTACATGTAAAGATTGAATGCAGCAAAAGTCTCACATCCCCCTTCCTCTGCTTCAGAAAACAGCCCATCCCAGCCCAGCTTCATCGCTCACAGCCCCCTTACTCAGAGGCTCTTGGCAGTGGAAAGTCTTAGTAAACTATGTCAAAGGCCAGGAGCCAAAAATCACGCCCCGAGCTAGCCAGGAAAACATTCTCTTCCCTGGCCATGCCCTCTTCCCGCCAGCTCCCCCAGGCTCCTGGTAGAAAAAAATCATTGAGCAAAACCATTGGGTGCCTTGATGGCTACCACTTCTGGGCACAACATCCACAGAGATTCTTACTGGATCCAGTAAGAACAGAGCACAGATGGTTCTCTGGGAGTTCGCCCTAAAGACGAAACTTGAGCTTGGTGCAGATGTGGTAACCAGAGTCACTGTCACAACATGCGAAGAGTGATGCTGGAAGGGACTGGCCCGGTCAGAAGATAGTGTGGGAGGGCTGGGGTTGAGGCCCAGAGCACATCCCATGGTGAAGTAGAGTGGGCCAGCACTATTAGTCCTGGGTCTCGGAGAAGAGCTGAACTGGACAATAGTTGGAGCATCAGCCAAGGATACTGAACTACGAGAAGGCAGAGTTCTGATGACAGCTACTGCTGGGAATATGGGCTAGACACCAGCCCAAGAATAGCTGAAATATGAGTGTCTGCCTCGCTCCCTCCCTCTCTCCCTTCTTCCCTCCTTTCTCCTCCCTTCCTTCCTTCCTTCCTCCCTCCCTCCACTCCTTCCTTCCTTCCTTCCTTCCTTCCTTCCTTCCTCCCTCCCTTCCTCCCTTCCTTTCTCCCTCCCTCCTTCCCTTTCTGCCTCCCTCCTTCCCTTTCTCCCTCCCTCTCTCCCT
>LOJH01041926.1:3911-14300 GCA_001685095.1 Ellobius talpinus | reverse complement strand
AGTGTCTTTCAGCCATTTTAGATTCCTCTGTTGAGAGTTCTCTATTTAGGTCTGGACCCCATTTTTTATTGAATTATTTGTTCTTTGGATGACCAATTTCTTTGTATATATCAGTCCTCTGTCCAATGTGGGGTGGGTGAAGATCTTTCCCCATTCTGTAGGCTGCTGTTTTGTGAGACAGTGGAGTCAGGAGAACATTCTTTATTCATAATGGGGCTGGCTCTTTGTCACTTGAATTTGCCTGGGGGCTTTGTGAGTGTTTTGGCTCCTGAACTACAATGCTTGCTGCAGGCAGAGTATCTACCGTTTACTCCCCTGGACAGGTTGTGAATTCTAAACCATTATTACTAGGAAAGCCAAATATCAAATGTTAGAATTGTGTCCCCCAACCCCAAAAAGAATTAGAGAAAGGTGACGATTAAGTTGTGTGCCTGGTGGCCATGGCAGAGGAGCAGCAGACGGCCATTGACTTCAGAGGACCCGCCTACCAGGAGGAAATCCTGATGGTATGATCTTGGGTGGGTAGGCCCTGAGAACCTGGACCTCAGGATGTTTCCTGCTCCTGCTGTGTCTTTGTGTGTTTGCCTTGGCTATTTTTCTGCGGTATCTGGAATGGTGTGAAGAGATCCCCACCGCCCTTAATCCGGTATGGTCATCTCTCGGAAATACTGCGTTCTACTGAGCATTTTTTCCTGTGGGTTCTTATGAAGATGATTTCCTCCTAAGCTGTACTGTTTAACTAAAGCAATGATTGTATACATAGTGTTAGTGTAAATAGGATTTTGATGATTGAGGGTTTTTAATAAATATAGTAAAAAAATATAATAGATTAGTTTGGCGGGAAAATTGACATAGGTAAAGGTAGGATAAAATGTTGCCACAGTCTCTGGTAAAGCAGAGGCTGCCAAGGATTAAAAAATAAACCAAGAAGGTGTCACACAGCTAGAGCACAGGAGTTTCTATTAAGGAGCCGAATAGACTGTGGCTTAGGTTAATGATTAAGAAAAACAATTGAGTACCAGTAGCCCAGCTAGCTTAAATTCCTTTAATCTTAATGTTCGGAGATGTGTTCACAGGTTTCAGAGTGCATCATAGGTGAAGCAAAGCTTTGAAAATAACAAGGTTAGACTACGATGCTTTTGTCAAATAGTTTTGCAGTGAGAAAACCCGAGAAGACAATCTAAAATTTTAGAACAAAACACAGCTGAGTGAAGGACTCGTTAAGCTCAGGGATCAAAACCAAAGCAGCCTGATTGTTATTAGCTGACATGGCTTTCTCACTAGGATGCGATGAAGATTAGTTCCTTGTACCCATTTCTGCTCTCAGCTTTTGGATACAAAAAACTGTTGATGAGCGGCTATGCCCCCTGAGGATTTAGCTTGTGATTCTCCTAAGATTTCTTGTAAGAATACCTTTTGAGATAAATAATGAGATAATTGGTCTTTTCTTTGTAACTGTATAATGCAGGCTGCCAGCGAAAGAACTGACTGAGAAAAATACCTTGCTTGCCTACACTCTGTTAATCTCTAACAAGTTGTTTGGATATGAATGTATGTGGGCTCTTGGGACAGCTTGTTTTTCACCAGTAAAATATAAAATGTTTGATCATGTAAGGGATATGAAAAAATGCTGTCTTTTTACTTGTATTAATTGTAATCATTCACTTGAAAAATAGAATGCAACAGCAATGTAATTTTTATACTGCTTGAAAGATTTTGCTGGAGTATTTAAGCTGTAAGGGGGAAAAACAGTTAGAAGAAAAATATCAAGAATGAGAGAAGGAAACCACCAGGAAAGATGTAGAAGAAAATAAAAAACAGAAGAAAAAAGAAGTCGGAAGGTAATCATCGGGAGCGTGTGTGTCTTTTACCTTACAGCCTCAGATAAAAGCCTTAGTTCATGGCTCCACGGAGCTGCTGGAGACTGGTTCTCACAGTCGTGGGAATGTCTCAACGACTGCCTGCGTGTACTCAATGGCGGTGTGGTTGGAGTTTCTTAACCCACTAGCATTTCTGTGTGTTCTTTTTTCAGTGCCCCCCTCCCCACGCTGACATGCTAGAGAAATGGCAGTTCAGTATGGCATAATTCTGGTTGAATATTTGTTGGTAGCGAGTGGAAGTAGGTACTTTCCATTTTCTGTGAGAAAAAAATGATAAAAGCCACAGTGTCTACAACTACACCTGGAGCATGTGCCTCCCCACGGGCAGAGGCAGAGAACAACTCCAGAGGCTTCAAAGGAACCTCTGATTTATGCAACAACTACACCCATGAGAACAGAGATGACAGCCCAGAGCGGAAGCGTTAGCCAAAATGAGCATCATATTGTTATGTTGAAAAGAACAGGCACTCTCGGTGAGGGGCAAAGCAGGTGATTCAGAAGAAGTGGCACGTGACTCTTTCAGACCCAGTGTGCACGGGGATGGCTCCAGAAGAAAGCTGATTTGAAATAGTTGAGGGGGTGGGTCAGAGGTCATCTTGATAAGTTTCAAAGGAAAAGAACGACCTTGCTTGAAATTGTTGGTGCGCAGCGCTTCAAAAGAAACGGGGTGGGGCGTTCAAGATGTGCCCTTTGTTCTTTGATCCTGCCATAGATCTGGAAGATGAAAACTTCATCATAACAAAGTGGATGTCCAGTCTGGATAACCAGATCCCGTCAAAGAAAGAAGAGGGCAGGAAAGGATTTCTGCGCACCAAGAACAACCTGATTCTGAGAACCCAGGAATGCATTTCCTCCCGGCCCGAGCTTGAAAGGCGTATCGATAAAAATAATAATTACATGAGACAATGTGTTCCCAATCCATGTTTGCCGCTATCTCGTTCCACATTTTAATGAAATTCCAGGAAAAATTTGGTTTTCCATTTCTCTTTTTAGTGCCTCAAGACCTCCTCCTACCCGTGTGTTCTTACAGAGTAAACGAGGCCACTCTGGGTGTCCCTACAGAGTGCAGAGCCAGGGCTGTTCAGAGTTCAGTGACATTTGTGGTGTGCAGTGCCGTCTGGGCTGGGCTCCTGTTTTCCGTTTACAGGCTAAGGTTGTGGTTGGACTTGTGTAGCCCACAGAATACTCTGCTCCTCCTGTGGACAGGTCAGATTACAGCTCTCAGCTGGCGGTGAGGTCAGCGAAACGTCGCATCTGGAAAGGCCGTGTGGCTTCGGCTCAGATGCTAGATGTTTTTCTGAAAGAATTTCTCCCCCGCAATGTTCTCTTCCTCTGTCCACATCATCAGCTATTGATTTGAAACGGACTTCCTCCTGCTTCTGCGCCATTCACTTTCCCACATGCTGGCTTCAGCCCAAAGCCGCTACTCACCCACATGCCCTTGGCATCGCTCACAAGAGCTTGCCTGTCGTGTTTATCAGATGAAATAACACTCCTTTGAACTAGAGATATCTCAACACTACAACCAAGAAGGATTCATTTGATGTTTTTAATAATTGAAAGTCAATAGAATCCATCATATCAACAAATTAAGAAAAAAAATACCCGATGAAAACAATAGTACCAGAAGGGGCTTTTATGATTTTTTAAAAAATGTTGGCGGGTCCCCAGCGGCAGCAGGCAGGCAGCGGGCTCTGGGAGCTGCCAGTCCCAGACAGAGAAGGCTGCGGGCGGGCTGGTGCATGGCGGGCGGGCTGGTCCTGCCATGCGGTGAGCGGCTGGGCAGGCGACAGTAAGAAGGGACATGGGCAGACACCTCGTACAGAATAGAATTAGATATTTCTTACTTAGAGGAGAGAGAGAGTGTGGGGGAAGAAGAAGAGGAGACAGAAAGAAAAGGGCCCGAGAGAGACACGTGCGTGCCAAGAGAGAGAACAGTGAGAGATTTAAGATGGGGGGGCAGGGGGTCGCCGGGAGTGGGCGTGGCTTATCTCTTAAAGAGACGAAAACCATAACGGGCAAAATCCTGCAGCCTTTCCTGATGAAAGCTCCCAATGCCCTCAGACAGGGGGAATCATCGCAGCCATTGGAGAATGTCTGCTGACTGTGTGCAGCTCTTGCCATGCTCAGTAAGAGGCCCTTTCCTCAGAGATCAGGGCAGAGGCAGGTACGATCTAATCAGTCCTTCACATCTCAGGCCGAAAGTCCTAGCCAACACAACGAGACAATAAATGGAATGAGAAGATGTAAGGGTTCGTAAGGGAACAAAGCTTTGCACACGACGTGACTGGCTGCGGCAGGCATCCTCAGAGACAGCAGCAGAGATTGCGATCCCTGATCACTGACGGGATCTAGGTTTTAGAAAACAAGTAACCAAGAATTCCCCTTTGTGATCACCCTCATTGCTTTAGTACTTGGATTAACAAGCCCCTTCTCTTTGCTTTCTAATTTTTGCAGTTCCGTCTTCCTGTTTCCCTCAGCAGCTCGTTAGCCAGGCTGCAGAAGCCAGGGCAAGCCTGAGAGTCAGAAGGCACAGACCAAAGAGCAGGTCGCCCCTGTTCCCCCAGCAGTGCATCAGCCAGCAGAAACCCCAGGCAGCACTTGTGGGACAGCGCTAGTCTGGGCAGCAGTTACTGCTAAAGCAATGATTGACTGTGAAATTCAGTAAAAAATATTCACAGGTATTTCTCAACTAACGCTAGGACTTTGGCCTGATAAAACTATTATAAATTGAAAATACTTGAAGTCAAAAATGTATGTAAGGGGTCAGGGATATAACTGTTGAAGAACTCTTGTCTACCACTTGTGAGGAGCTGAGTTGATCCCCAGAACACACACTCAGGCACACGTGAACACACTCAGGCACGGGTGAGCACGCGCGCATGCGCCGCGTGCACACACACACACACACACACACACACACACACCTAGCATGCAATACACTCAGCCTGCCAAACATCCTGGCTCAAATAACAAAGCACTACAGAGTGGTTCCTAGGGTTGCCTGGTGACTGCAGACACCCAGCATCTCGAGAAAGAATCAGCTCTCACATCATCTGCCTGTGAAGCAATCAAAACTCAAGGCTTGAGGCATGGTTTCTATGGGATGCCTTGCCATGAAACCAAAATATCACCAGCTGAACCATGTATTTTATGATTGATAAGTAGAAATATCTGAAGATTGAGTCCAATAAAATCTCATAGCTTGGAGCATTGTATTTTCTTCTAGGAGGATGAAGAAATAAGGACAATTTTTTTTCTTTAGCTGTGCAGAGGCGAAAACTGGATCCTGTAGGCAGGCAACTTTGAGAGATTTCAAGTATAAAAGATGCTGTTACTGTAAAAGAACCTTTTACAACAAAATTTCTTTTCTTTCCTGCCGCTATTTTTGGAAAGTACTTTTTGATACAGGGTTTTTCTATATAACCCTGGCCGACCTCAAACTCGAGACAATCCTCCTGCCTCCATCCCTTGAGTGTTGGGCGCAGAAATCAAGCATCTCACAAATCCTGGAAGAATCTCCGTGTTGGCTCACTGTGGTAAAGCATCAAGTTCGATTCGCTCACTCAGCATCTTTGTAAAGAAATCCGGGTCCATCAAGGTACTCCACTCACAGATACCCCAAGTCCTCCTCCAGGGACTAGCGTGGTGAATACTTCGTACCACTTGATATTAATTTTTCCACGACCTGTCAGATCTAGTCTGGGTGCCATAGTCAGTGTCCTGGCTTCATGTAGCTACCTGTTCCAGCACAGAAGCCTACCTCTGGTCTCCACAGGATTCCATAGCCCTGGTGAACCTAGTTCCGACACCTCCTCCGGGACGGCAGCCAACCGCTAGGATTCTGACAGGACAATACTACTCTACCTACACCTGCCCACAGGCCTCATCCCCGCACTAGATACCCAGAATTCCCACACCTTCCGCCAGGTTCTGGCCTGCGTCCACCATCCTGCACCCCATCCTAATCGGACCAATGCTGACTGCGCTACAGCCAAGCTCTGGGACTCCACCGGGACCTGCCCTACCTGCAACTACTCAGAGGTCTCTTCTGGGCCACCCCGACTCAATATCTTTGTAAAGAAATTCAGCTGGGGTGACTTCCCCACCACTCCATTGTATACACAGACTTCCCATGTCCTCCTCCATGCCTTTCTACACGTACCTGGTTTAAGCTGGGTCCCAGAGTCAGTGCCCTAGCCTAGGCTGGTCTTCATGCCCGGGAGCTCTAAGCTTGGGCCAGGATCCCTCGGACCTATCCCCCAAACAACAGGACTCTCACGTAGCATCCTCACCTTTCCTCTCAGACCTACACTCCCGACTCAGAACAGGAAGAACATCCTGTACACCAGCCCAGTCCCCTCTATCCACCTGACTTCATCCCACCCCAGCCATTTCCAAGCTCTACACCTGGCCTGCCCCCACATATTCTCTTCTTCCCTGACCTGCTCTATCCACATGCTTAGCATGAAGAAAGGCAGCCCACAAGCACAAGTCTCATCCTAGAAATAACAGGAATATGAAATATCAAACCAGTATCTTCTCTCCAAATCCACCAGTACTATGGAGATGCTCACCAATGAGAATTACCTACCTAGATGGACTCCAGGACAGAGAATTAAAAGAAAATTAGAAACGTCATCAAAGAATTCAAGGAATTTAAAGAAGACACAAGGAAACAGCTAAGTAAATTCCAGGAGGAAGAGCTGAGGGAGAATAAATCTGAGAGGTGCCCAAGAAAACACAAAGACAAGGCTGATGGAAATGATACAGATGACCCAAAACTTGAGAATGGAATTGAATAAGTAGATAGAAATGTTAAAGTGAACTCGAGATGAAAAGAAGATGGGATTGAAAGACCCAATATCCTAACAAGAAAACTCAAAAGGAAGTCATACAAGTAGAACGAATAAAGGAAAAACTGGAGCATCAGTTCTCAAAGATAAAATAGAGGATCTAGACCAAATCAACAAGGAGTATGGAAAAAATAGGAAAGAAATATATAGGAAATGTGGGAAACCATGAAGGAACAAATCTTTCAGATTGCAGGAATAGATGGCAGAAAAGAACCCTAAGTCAGTCTGGCATAGACTAGATCTTCAACAAGATGCCCTAACTAGGAAAGACATACCTTCAGGGACACAAGAAACACAGAACGCTAAATAAACAAGACTAGAAAAGAAAATCCCCACGGCATATAATAGCTAAAGCACCAAGTATACATAACAAAGAAAGTGTATTGAAAGCTGCAAGAGAAAAAACCATAAGCCACATATAAAGAAAAACTCATAAATAGCAGCTGAATTCTCAGTGGTGACTCGAAAAGCCAGAAATGTCTGGAGCAATTCATTCTAAGTCCAGAAGACTATGAGAGCCCATCTAAAGTGATATACCCAGTAAACTATCTGCCACAAACGAAGGCAAAACAAAAGCTTTCCATGATATAAACACTTTAAAATCATATAAAACACATCAAACTTAAGGAAAACATAGGAAGCATTATTCTAAGCTGAAGAGAAGAATGAGTGTAGCAAAGAGACTTGGGAAAGAATTACGAAGGCATAAATACCATTGAGAACACAACAACACCAAAAACAAACAACACAATGACCCAAACTAACACATGCATTTCAAACAATAATTTTATAATGGCCTTAATTCTTTAATAAAAAGACACAGACTAACTGAATGAATTGTTAGAAACAAAACCCATCTATCTGTTGTCAAGAAGAAAGTCATCTCAGTTTTAAAGATAGGCAGCACCTTATAGTAAAAGTGATGAATGAAAGTACTCCAATCACAAGGGACCAGGAGGCAAGGAAGCAAACAGGCATCATTATCTTAACATTTGTTAAAAATAGACTTTGAACTAACACTAATCAGAAAAGATAAAGAGGGATACTTCATTCTAACCAAGGAAACAGTTAACCAAGTTGACACTACTGTCTTAAACATATATGTACCGAACACAGAATAACATCAACCCATTAATAATTGTAGGTGATTTTAATACCCTACTTATTATAATAGACAAGTCATCTGGACAAAAATAAGCAGAATTTATATCAATACCAGAACTAATTGACATCATAAATCAAATGGACTTAATAGATGTGTATAGAGTGTTCTCCCCTAACACCACAGAAGGCACATTCTACTCAGTGGCACATGGAAGCTCTTCTGAAATGAACCACACCTTGGGACACAAAGCAAATCTTTGTAAATTCAAAAAGATTGCAATCACTCTTTGTATCTTACCTGACTATAATGCAATGAAAGTGAAAACGGACACCAAAAAACCTTATAAACATGCAAACTCATGGATATCAAACAACTCATTACAAAATGATGAATGTGTCAAAGAAGAAATCAAAAAATAAGTATAAATCTTCCTGGAATTAAATGAAAATGAAAACACAACACAGCAAAAGCTGCGGGACACATTGCAAGCAGTTCTATGAGGGAAAATTATAGCTCTAGGCGTCTGCATTAAAAAAAATCAGAAAAAGCACAAATAAATGGTTTAACAATGCTACTCAAAGAGTTGGAAAACAAGAACAATCCAAATCCAAACCCAGTTAACAGAAAGAAATAATAAAAATCAGACCAACATCAATGAAGTAGAAATAAAGAGAACAAGACAAGAATCAAGAAATCTAAGTGATGGTTCTTCAAGAAGATAAACGAAATTGACAGATCCTCAAACCAAAAATAGGATGGTTTCTTGTTGACAGTAGATAGATGGATTTTGTTTTTTGATCCATTCAGTCAGTCTGTGTCATTTTTATTAGAGAATTGAGGCCATTCTCAAATAATTATTTGACTTATTACTGAAATGTGTGTTAGTTTGGGTCATAGTGTTGTTGATATTTAGTGTTGCTGGTTTGTATCCTCAGTGGTGTTTATGCCTTCAGAATTCTTTCCACAGGCTCTTTGAGACATGTCCTCAACTAAGCAAAAGAAAGAGAGAACCCCAATGAACGTAATCAGAAATCAACAGGGAAACGTCACAACAGGCTTCAAGTAAATTCAGAATATTATTTGGGAATATTTCTAAAAACTGGACTCTGTTAAGCTAGAAAAACTAAAAGAATTGGATGATTTTGTAGGTTCAGTTAAAACATCAAAATTATGCTAAGAAGAAATCAACAACCTAAACAGAACCAAAACAAATTATGATATTGAAACAGTAATAAAAAAAGCCTTCCAGCTAAAAAGACAAAGGTAATAAGTTCAGAAGCAGGTATAGTCACAGCAGAATTTCATCACGTAGTCAAAGATCTACAGCCAGTCCTTTTTATACTACTCAAGGCAATAGAAACAGAAGAAACACGCCCAAACTCCTGGTCTAAGTCAATATCATTTTAATACTGAACCCAGATAAAGACAGCAACAACCAAAGGAAAAGAACAGATCAATAACCCTCATGAATATAGACTCAAAATGCTTTTAAAAATTGCAAACAGAATACAGTCATACATCGAAAAGATTATACATTATGACCAAGTTTGCATTATCACTAAAATGCAGGGATGGTGCATCATATGTAAGTCAATGCATGTAATAAACAACATAGATGGACTTAAAGACAAAAATCACACGGTCATCTCAACAGATGCAGGAAACGCCTGTGACAAAATGCAACATGCCTTCATGATAAAAGTCCAGAGAATGTAAGGCTAGAGGGAACATACCTCAACACAATAAAAGCTATATGCAAGAAAACCATAGCCAATGTCATCCTAAATGGAGAAAAGCTTGAGGCAATCCCACTAAACTCAGGAATGAGACAGGAATGTCCACTATCCCCACTCCTTCTCAACACTGTCCTTTAAGTGCTAATCAGCAAGAGAAGGAAATCAAAGGGATACAAGTAGGAAAGAAGTCAAGTTATTCCTATTCATAGATGTCATGACAGTGTTCATTAAAAAGCTCTAAAATTCTACCATAAAGGTTTGATAAGTGATTAAAAATTCAACAGTGTGTTAGCATGCAGAATCAACTTGCATAAATCATTATTTTTTTCTATACACCACTAACAAACTTTCAGAGAAGGAGACCATAAAACATTCCCATTCACCCTACACTAAAGAAATCTCATTTATTTATTTTTGTTTTTTTTTTTAGGCTGAGTTCCTCTGTGTAGCTTGGGAGCCTGGCCTGGAATTTGCTCTGTAGACCAGGCTGACCTCAAACTCACAGAGATCCGCCTGCCTTTGCCTCCCAAGTGCTGGGATGAAAAGCCTGAACTACCACCGCCCGGCTCAAAGAAAATTTTGAATTCTAGTAATAAACCTAAAGAAGGAAGTGAAGGACCACTACAATATAAAACTTAAACTTCTGAAGAAAGCGATAAAGTAAGCCACTAAAAGGATTTGTCTGCCTAACACTGTGAGATGACCATTCTGCAGAGAGCTATTTGCAGGTGTCATGCAGTCTTGATCAAAATCATCAGCTCGGGCTGGAGAAATGGCTCAGCGGTTAAGAGCACTGACTGCTCTTCCAGAGG
>LOJH01041925.1:0-14301 GCA_001685095.1 Ellobius talpinus | reverse complement strand
GGGACCCCAAGGGTTGGGGAGGGGGCTGGGAAGTGGGACCCTAAGAAGGGGAATTGCAGGGCAGGAGTGAGGCAGAGTCAACCCAGCTATGGCCACCGGTCTATGTTCCTTAGGCTCCCCAAATGGTAAACGGTGCAGAAAGCATTGACAGAAGAGTTACTGCTGAGGGGCTCATGTTGCCCAAGCTGTCCTCCAACTCATTTGCAACAAAGGATGACCTGATCCTCCTGCCTCAGACTCCCAAGTGCTAGGGATGACACTTGGGGCTTCGTGCATGCTAGGCAAGCGCCCTACCCACTGAGATGTTCAGGTTGGAGAAAGAGAGGCTGTGGGTGTGGGGTGTTACTCAGGCCACCCAGCCGTCAGTTTGTGTCTGGATGTCTCGAGGGTGGCACTGGTCCCTCACAGGATGAGCGTTCATCCTCTCATCCGATGTGAGCTCTGCTTTCCATCGGGGAAACTGAGGCTTAGAGCGAGCACAGCATCTGGAGTCCGCAGTGTCTCCTGACCACCTGCAGCTCCTATCTCAGCTCCACAGAGTCCGCAGAGCGCGGGCAATCGTCCCGTTGGCGCAGGCGGCTGCAGCCGAGCGCATCACACGTGAGCTTCGTCCGCGGCACGGAGGGCAGATAACTGCGCCATGGCAGGAATGGCAATCAGGAGCCCCGAGGCGGAACCAAACGGCGCTTGACTTCCCCTCCCCTTGGAGCCTCCGGAGGGGAGCGGGCGGGGTGTGTGGTGGGGAAAACAGAGAAAAGAGCCAGGACTTGACTTTCTGATGAAGGAAGGGGGTCATGGCAGCCATCCTGATACATCCTGTTGTATGACTTGGAAAATGGGCATGGACAGTACCCGAGTATGTAGCATTGGTCTGACTGTATTTCACATGCCCTACAGCTGCCCCTTTTAGAAGTACAACCCAAGGGCTGGGGGGTGGCGGCTAACAGGGGAGGACTGGCCCAACACTGGGCAGGGTAGGCTTGTCCCACATCAAGCACCTTAAACTGAAACAAAAACAGAAATGAAAATACGACGCACGAGTGGGTTGGACAGTGTATCAGAAAAGCCATAGAACCTGCTGCACTCTAGTTCTAGAACATTCCACCCCTGCCAGTTTCCATGAATCCGTCTGTCTCTGCACCAACTTGTTCTGAATATTCCGTGTGAAGGAGTCTCACCGCGGACTTTGCGGTCTGGCCCTCTCACTGTTTCCACATGCTGGTAGTTGGTGACATGCGATGGGGCTGTGTGACTGCCCATCATGTGGCAGGCACACAGCAGTGCTTGAAGTGGGGCCTCCCCGACTGTACCTCAAATCTGGGAAGAAGTGTGCCAAAGCACGGGGACAGGAGGGAAGATACACTGGTCCACAGTGAGCCTGGTGGCCAATGCCTTTAGTCTACAGACCCAAGGAGCCATGAATGTGTTTGTAGGGGACCCTGCGGAGGCGGGTCTTGCCTCGTGCAGTCTGATGGCAGATGCAGAACTCCTCTGAGTAGCCTCCCTCCTATCTGGAGGTGCTGTCTACTGTGGGGCATGCACACAGCCTGAGGCAGGAGGTGTGGCTCCACCTTCAGTGGTCCCCAGTCAGGTGAAGTACAGTGCTACCCTGGGCCACAGCCTGAGGAAGATGCAAGTCACTGACTTTCAAGGTTCCAGTCTGGGGGAGGTCCAGCTGCTCCCCAGTGCTCCAGTCTGCTGTAGGAACAATGGTGTCTGGGACAAAAAGGTCTCACAGATCAGACTGTAGTGTGTCCTAACCCCCTAGCATGCAGTTCATGGGTCCCAGCACAGGGGCCACGTTGGTGACCAGCAGGCTGGCAGAGAGGGTCACGAGTGGGCTGGTCCAGCTAGTGTCTAAGCTGCAAGGACAGGTGGTGGGGACCCCCAGGGAGCTGATGGAGGACATGATGACAGCTGCAGAGCTGGGGAAGCCAGGGTGGGGATGGAGGAAGAGGGTTCCAACCAGACCCCAGGGTGCCACTGATGTGTCTCTGCTCTTGGGGGGGGGGCATGAGGACACAGGTGTGAGAAGGAAGAACTTCAGGGAAAAGCAGACATCAACACGAACATTTCAGGCTTAAGATCAACTTGGTTCACATCTCTCATCCCAGCCCTGGGGAGGTGAAGGCAAGCCTGGACTATACATGCCTGTCTCTCCACTGCCACCCCATCCCAGGGTCACTGTGTTCTGAATGACAGACTCAGGCTCAGCAGTTTTCCTACAGTACTAGAACACAGACTCATGTACCACCAAATTCTGAATGACGGACATGGGCTGGAGTCCAGGCCCAGGCTGGCCGTGGCAGAAATCCCAGGTGAGTGTTAGCTCTGGTTAGATGGTCGTGCAGGTTCTCTCGCTGGTGTACATAGCTGTCAATTGATTTTCTTCTTTATCACAAAGTATTATTGTGTTGCAGGTAGAGTCCCAGGCCTTGTTGGGAGGTAGTCCCCAGGGACCCTGCCACCTGTCCCGTCAGATCTGTGTTCAGATCTGTGGCAGGAAGGGATGGGGCAAACAGGGCTCCCTATAACTCAAGGACTGACAGAGTGGACCAGGCTGTCTGTCCTGGGACACCTGGTACTAAGGGACACTGCCTCTCCACATCCTGCTGGGATCCACGGCAGACAGGGTCACAAGGAACTTGCTGAGGGTGCCTTCCTTGATCCCATGTCCTCCTCTGGTTTCTTGGGTCTGTGATGTCGCTGTAGGGGCTCAGCTGTCACTGTCCTCGCTGTCCCCATATGCACCCAGCTGGCTCAGGGAGGAGGCCCCGGGTGTCTGGGGTGCAAGGTTGGCTGTCTTCCTGCTCTCGGGGGCACCTGTGAGGAAGACAGATCAGTCCAGGGATGCAGGGCAGGGGAGTGTGCCCAGGTTAGAGGACCCGTGACAAGGTCACCCCAATCCTACACTGGGCCAGGGAGACCCCGCCCAGGCAGTTGAGTGTCCACGTGACACAGGGTCAGGGGCCTCCAACACCTGACCTGCTGTGTGGCTTCAGGCCCTGTGGGTGACCCTCTCTGAGCTTTAGGATCTGGCAGTGACAACTGTGTCAAAGACGTGCCAACCCCAAGCAGGGCGCTCTCTATATATGGTGAAATTATCGAAACCACAGAAGCTCCAGGTTACATGGACAGCACCCCATCAACAGCTGCCTGGTGTCCCTTGACACTAACCAGCCATATGGCGAATTTAGCTATCATGTGACTTCGATTCCAGGCCTTTGCTCCTTTTATCTTTTTTATTTGAGACAGGGTTTCTCTGCCCTGGCTGTCCTGGAACTCGTTCTGTAGCGAGGCTGGCCTTAAACTCAGAGCTCCGCCCGCCGCTGCTTCCTGAGTATTAGGATTAAAGGCGCGGCCAGCACAGCCTTATTCCTCCTTCTTTTTTGAGACGGGGTCTCATGTAGCCCAGACTGGCCTTAAATTCGCTATGTAGTTGAGGTTGACCCTGAACCCCTGATCCTCTGCCCATCGAGTCCTAGTCCTCGGGTCACTGACCTCACCTCACCCACCTTATGAAGCTTCTAGACAGTGCCAGGCACACTGCTGCCACCCAGGGCTGCTGATGGAGACTTACCCACAGCGGGCATCTGGACCTGCTCTGAGCCCCCGTTGGCTTCCGCCTTCACCTTCTTTGGCACCACCAATCCGGCCAGCTGTGCCCTGCTGCCCACTGCCTCTGCCTTCCTCTTGGCCTTCGGTGCCTGTGGGGACCGTGCACATCTGTCGCCCCTGACCTCCCTGGCCTCTCTGACCTCCCCGACCTGGCTCTTTGGAACCAGTGTGCACATCGAGTCTGCTGCAGCTCTAAATTCCTCTCTGGTTCCCAAGGTCCAGGGAGGCATCAGAGGACTTCTCACCTGCTGGTCATTCTCATTCTATGAATGCCTACCCACCTCTGTCCACAGTTCACAATCAGTTTTTGACCACTATCCCCTAGTGCCACCAATAGCTCCTGGCACACAGTAGGTGCTCAATCTCAGTCCAAGCTGGCCTTGGCTTCCCCATGTGCTGACATGACAGGTGTGTGCCACTGCTCCAGGGCTCTGGGGGTGTGAGGATGTGAGGGACCACATGCAGGCAGGCCTGTCACTCTAGCCCATGGTGGCTGAAGCAGGAGGACTGTGGATTTGAGGTCAGGATGGGCTGTGGAGTGTGATCCCGCTTCAAAGAAAAAGAAAACAGAACCAGAGCAAGTCTGAATTCCACACGGGAAGAGGGCCCAGTTAGCGTGCCTGCCTGAAGAATGAGGACCCGAGTTCAAGTCTCCAGTACCACCAAGAGCTAGGCAGAGCAGCACATGGCTGTAACTGAGACAAGAGAATCCTGGGAGTCAGCGGGCCCAGAATACACAGCTGTTACAACAGGGTGGGAGGGAGGCTATCTGCAGACCTAAAAGCTGAGTGTGTGCACTGGCACTCATATCTGGATGCAGCTGGAAGAGGCTAGGAGGCCCTAGAACCTTCAACAGCTGGGGCTGCAGCTGTTGCAAAGTTCAGAATGTGCCCAGGACCTTGATGGGAAGTAGGGACACTCCTTCTTCCTTCAGTGGGCCGGATCTTGGTTGTGTGGGCTTTTGTGTTGTTCACTGTGCGCCCACGCGTAGAAGCCAGAGGCCGACACCTGTCTTCATCAGTTGATCCCCACCATGGTTTCTGAGGCAGGGTCTCTTAGTGACTCGGCAGATCCCACTTGGTACAACCCAGGACTCTCCTGCCTCCGCCTCTTGGTGCCAGATCCCAGGCCTGAAGGCCTACATCTGGCTTTATATTTTGAAACAGGCTCTTGCGATATAGCCAGGCTGACCTCAAACATGAGAGAGCAACCTGCCTCTGCTCCCAAGTGCTGGGATTAAAAGTGTGTGTCACCACGACCAGAGCACCTGGCTTTCAGCATGGCACTGGGCTAAACCCTGCTGTTGGTGGACTGTTTCCTCAGGCTCAGCAGCAGGAAACAGAGCACTGGAACCACGCTGTGGGCTGTCTGTTCCTAGAACAGCCCCGCTGCCCATGGCTTCTCTTGTGGCTGCTCAGCCTGGGCACCCCCACCCCCACACTCTGGTCCTGCTCACCTCATCCAGGATGGCTGTGGGGTTGGGTTTTGCTGCTGAGCGTGGTCGGGAAGGCGGAGCTTCATCTTCTGAGTCGGAATCCTCCAGAAGCCTGCGGTGGCGAGCCTCCTCCAGCAAGGCCCTATAGGATGAACACAGTGAGAACCTGCTGCAGGGACGGCCCCCAGGGGTCTCGGCTACCTCGTCCTGCTCTCAGAGGGTGAGGAATGGGAGCAGGGGGCAATGCTAACAATTTTGAGGACAGTGGCCAAGGGGCTGAGGGCTTGACTGGCACACGGGAGGCTTGAGGTCCATACCCAGCACTATAAAAATAAGTAAGCATATATGAGCTGGGCAAAGAGGCACACGCTTACCACCCCGGCTCTGGGGAGGTGGACGATGGAGGATCAAGAGTTCAAGACCATCCTTGGTTACTTAGTGATTTTGAGGCCAGCCTGGACTAAATAAGAACCTGTCTCAAACAACAAACCCACACCCATGGGACCGACACGAAAAGCCAGTGATGCTCACGCAACACTGGATCCCGAGGGTCTGAGGGCAGGAGGGGGCTCTGAGTTGAGGGGAGGGGAGGGACAGCCATGGAAGGATCCAGAAGGGCCCTGGCTGCTCACGCAGTCTCACGCTCATCTTCCTCCTCCTGCTGCTGTCGCCACTGTTCCTGCGACAGGCGGTGCTGCAGCAGCATGGCCTCAAAGTCCACGTGTGCCTGCCGCTGGTTCAGGTCCTTCAGTTCCTGCAGGTTTTCCAGCACTTCCATCTCCAGCTTCGAGTCTTTTGTGCGGTTTTCTAGGACCTGGGGGCACGCAGGTAGGTGAGGAATTATGAGGCAGGGGCAGGGGCGTAATGGGGGAGGGGNGGGGTGTAAGAGGGGCAGGGTGGGGCACAGGGTGGAGGCCTACAGCCTGGACTCACCTTCATGGGGTTGTTCAGCTCCTCATCCTCGCGCTCCTTCTGAACACGCTTTTCCTCCTCCTCCAGGAGCTTCTCAGCCTGGAAATTGCGTGTGGCTCCATGTTCCATGGTGTAGTCGGTGTTCTCGGGGTCTGTCTGTAAGGTGAGGGGAGGGTACAAAATCGCCAATGGCTGCAGGTGGTGCCTGCGTCCCCCAGTGCATTTCTCCCTCTGCCAGCCTCTTTTCTTCGCTTACTCCTTTGGTGGGTGTGTCCTTCTCCCTAAAGCCCAGATTCTCTGGGATATTCGTGACCATAACACAAATCACCTAACTGCAGGGGTAGGCTTCCATCCCCTCAGGTCCCAGTTACTTTGCCCTCCGTCTGTGCTCTCTGCACCTTCAGGCCTCCCGACTGTGCACACATCTGGCTTTATCTTCTTAGGAACTACACGGACAAGCTAATGTGGGTGCACCCGTCTGGGGGTGGATGCAGGGAGCTGCAATGTGAATGAGGTTAGCCTGGGCAGCTGAGGACTTCGCTTAAAAAATAAGGGTATGATGGGATGGCTCAAGGGTTAGAGCTCTGGCTGCTCCTGTGGAGGACCTGGGTACTGTTCCCAACACCCACATGGTGGTGGCCCATGATCACCTGTAACCCCAGTCCCAGGAGACCCAATGCCCCTTCTGGCCTTTAAGGGCACCAGGCACACAGACATTCCAGAGATAAACACGTGTGAAATAAAAATGTAACTTATTCAAGCTTGTTTTGTTCATTTTGATTAAATTTCTTTTTTTGAACTCACAGGAAAAAGCTTACAGTGAAAAAAACAAAACTAACCAAACAAACCCATGGCCTCTAATGGTGTAGACCAGAGAAGGGAATTTCCTGTCTTTGCCTGAATTCCCGGGTTTCTGCTGAGTGCCTGTGAAGCCCTGGCTTCCATCCCAAAAAACAAAGGAAAATCATGATTTTTAGACAGATGTGGCAGCACATCCTGGCTCCACAGGTGAAGGCAGGAGGATCACGGTCACTCTGACTGCACAAGAGTTTGAGGTCAGTCCCTACTACAGGAGACTAAACAAAAGAAGTGCAGCAGTGTGCTCCACAGTTATCACCTGTGCACCCGACCCCACATCTGCACACACACAGGCGGGCAGGCTTCTCTGTGTGTGGTCCTGCTGCAAGCACCTTCCATCTGCACCTATGTGGGGTGTCCTCAGAGAGAAAGGTGTATGAGTGAAGGGAGCCCCTACCTTGAAGGTGATTTCAGCCAAGCAGCGCGTGCACTTGATATAGAAGCGGAAGATAGGCAGACCCAGGTAGGCCTCGTTCTGGACTGTTTCCTTGCGTGCATTGAACTTCTTCCCCTTGTAGATGTATTCTCCACATGTCTTACACCTGCAGCCAGAGCAGGTGCGTGAGCATCTCTGCACTCTGCTCCAGCACCTGACCGCAGCATACACACCTCCACGGGCAGGGAGGACTGCACTGTCTGGGTGTGTGGGGCTTCTGAGACTCTGAACAGGGAACAGCAGGATCCTGTACCCTGACCTTCTTTCCTTCCTGCCGTGCTGACAAACACCTCTGGCTTGGTCCTACCTCAGGGCCTTTGTTCTACAGATCCCACAGCCTGAGATTCTAACAACCCCTGACTGTCCAGCAGGCAGGTCACCTGCCCTGCCTCATGGGTCCTTGTGTGGCTACCAGAGGATGGGCATCATTTCCACTCCCCACTAGCCTGTGAGCATCATGAGGCTGGGGCCACATCCTGACCAGCAGCAGTTGCCTGACAACTGCCTGTTGGAGGGATGTGGTGGTTTGAATGTCTTCTATAGGGTCACACATTGGAAGGCTTAGTCACCAGGGAGTGGCACTACTTGGAAGGATTGGAAGGACCAGAAGGATTAGGAGGTGTGGCCTTGTTGGAGGAAGTTATGTCACTGGGGTTGGGATGTGAAGTTTCAAAAGTCCATAGCAGGCCCAGTGTTTCTCCCTGCCTGTGGATTAGGATGTGGCTTCCAATTACTTCTCCAGCACATCCTGCCAGGCCTACTGCCAAGCTCCCCACAATGATGGACTAAGCCTCTGAAACTGTAAGTGAGCGCCAATTAAACACTTTCTCTTCTAAAAGTTCTTGTGTTTGCTGGGCGGTGTTGGTGGTGGCGGCGCAGGCCTTTAATTCCAGCATTTGGGAGGCAGAGGCAGGAGGATCTCTGTGAGCTCGAGGCCAGCCTGGTCTATAGAGCAAGTTCCAAGACAGGTTCCAAAGCTACACAGAGAAACCCTGTCTCCAAAAATGAAACAAAAGACCAAAACCAAAACCAAACCACACAAACGAGTCCCCATGTTCAAGTAAGTAGGACAGGCGGAAGTGAAGGAATGAGGAAGATCTAAGATCAGCCAGATAACATGGGCAGCTGCTCTGTCCTCAGTGACCATGAGGGTGTGACTACCGGGAGTGTGATTCTCCCACAAAGTCAACTTTGACGGTTGCTTGATTCCGAGCTGGAAGAACCAGGAAAGCAGGGGAAGGGTGGGATGAATGTCTGGGATGAGATGGGAAGCAGGCACTATGAGGAGGACAGGAGCCATTGACATGAGAACTGCAGAGGCCATGGCTGCTGCAAAGACCCTGGGGCAGGAAGAGGGCTGTCACTGGAGGGGCCAGGTGTCACTCTGACTGTCCAGTGAGGCCTCCTGATGGGGGGCTGGGGACCCCATGAGGATGTTTGCTGTTTCTCCACAGACTCCAGCCCTGGCCTCACACCCCCAGGGATTCACCTCATGTTGAAGGGGGCCATCAGTCGAACCACGTACTGCCGGTCCTTGGGTAGCTTGAGTTTCGGGATCTTTGACGGGTCGAAGTCAGGTGGGTAGTATTTCTGCAGGGGAAGGGAGTGCTGCTGATTTCCAGTAGTCAGGGCCCACATGGGTGGAAAGGGGGGTCTGGGAGCCACGTCAGGGGACCCACCATATCCCAGTTTTAGGGATCTGCCCAGGATTCATTCTGCTCGTGCCTTCCCAGACATGGGCTATTTGAAGAATAGCCATGAGAGGAGCGTACAAGCTTCCAGAACCTTCTCTCAGACAAATCACAGGGTATATGCAGGTTGCTCCCCAGAGCTGTGACATGCCTTCCAGGGAAGGTTCTAGAGGCCCATGATTTGCAGTGGGGGTGGACCCCTTCTGCCCAGGACATAGGACTCCAGATGCTCATGAGATAATAGGGGCCTAATATAAATCAGGCATTGTCGATGATGGTCTAGTTTGGACTAGGGAACCACACAGGCTCTCGGACACCATCTCAGGGTAAAACCTGGTCAGTGAATTCTTCTCTGTGTACTTAGGAGGCTGGGGTGAGACACACAGGCACAGCCACTCTGGGTTATCAAGAGAATGCTAACGCCCACACCTGCCATCCCAGCACCTGCCAGTGTGAGACGGGAGTGGAGAATGACAAACTCCCCTGTAAAAAAAAGTCAAAAAGAGGCCGGGCAGTGGTGGTGGCGCACGCCTTTAATTCCAGCACTCAGGAGGCAGAGGAAGGTGGATCTCTGTGGGTTTGAGGCCAGCCTGGTCTACAGAGTGACTTCCAGGACAGCTAGGGCTGTTGCTCAGAGAAACTCTGTCTCAAAAAACAAAAAGTCCAAAACTGTGTGAACCACCAGCAAGGAGGAACTCTGCCTTGGACACCAGACCTGCTGGCAGTCAGGCCCATGGGGGAGTTGTCTCCCTTGCTTGAAGGGAGCTTTGCCAAGAGTTCAGGAGGACTCGGGCCTGGTGGTACTGTTTGCCTGTCATTCCAGCCCAGTCAGGCTAGGCGCTGCACGCACGCCCGTGGTGCACAGACAGACATGTAGGCAAAAGATAAAAATAAAAGTACATCTTTTTAAAATGAATATAGCCCAGCGTAGGGGTATACACCTCTAACCCCAGCAATTGGGAGGCTCAGACTCTGGGCTACATAGTGAGGCCCTGACTCAAACACAAAATTCCAGGAAATGAAGTAAAGTTTTTGAAGAGAAGAAACTTGAGTCCTTGTGTCCCAGCCACTGATACTAGAGTAGAAAACGCGGCCAAGGGCTGTCTGATATTCGCTTAACAGAAACTGGGACGAACTGAGGCCACCAACAGCACCACCCCCAACGGTCCGGAAAAAGCGACTGGATAGTTTACTGCAGAAAACCCATCGGATGAAATGACACAGGCTCCGCTCGCCTGGGGATGATTGACGTCTTCTAAACCGGAAAGGAAACATACGCTAACACCGCCCCTGAGAAATGTGATTGGCAAGAGCTTGGGAGGCTCCGCCCCACGGAAAGTCGTGGGGGGATTCCTAAAGGAACTAGCCGGAAGTGAGCCTCTCCCGGAGTCCTCGGACGTCCCACTCGCGGCAGAGACATCTAGACTCCGAGCACTTACGTTTAGAACTTTTCGCTCCGACATATTCGCTTCCTGTTCGTCGAACAAGCGAAGGAGCAGTGTTCTTCGGTCCCCTCGGAGTTTATTCCACCAGGCGCCGCAGTTCTCTTGACGTCACTTCCTCGGCTGGTTTATTGACGTAGGTCATAGGCTTTAGCGTTCTCATTGGCTGTGGTATTTGTCGATCAAGGTCCCGTGTGCGCTTTTGTTCCTTTCCTGAGTGCCGGTAGGTGAGGCAGTAAATAAAAGTTCCGGGAGCATCTGGCTCGCGGTTGTGCGTGTGCGCCACGCTGAAAAGAGTCAATAAAGATTTGCTCCGCATCTCTGCTCTATTGATATTGCTTGTATTTGATTCTGGGTTTCACTGTGTAGCCCTGGCTGTCCTGGAACTCACCATGTAGCCCAGGCTGGTTAGGAACTCACAGAGATCCGACTGCCTCTGCCTCCCGAGTCTGGGATTAAAGGCTGTGCTACCTCCTCGCTGTTTATTTCTTCCTTCCTTCCCTCCTTTCTTCTTTCCTTCCTCCCTCACTCCTTCCCCCCTCACTCCTTCCCTGCCTTCCTCTTTGCACAAGCCAGGCAGTCACTCTACCACTGAGTCACTACCCAGCCTCTCCCTAAAATGTCCAGAGGGCCTTAAATTTGCAAGTCTTCCTGCAAGTCTCTTGAGTAGCTGGAAATCAGTGGCCTGCTTGATTTTTATTTTGCTGTTGTTGGTTTGTGTTTTTTCTCTTTTGTGAGACAGAAACTCACCAAGACTGTCCTTGAAATCTCAGTAATACAGCTGCTTCTGCCTCGCGAGTGCTGGGGTTAAAGGCGTGATGGAGCACGCAGGCTTAGACTGGCTTTTACATTTGCTTAGCTATTATTTGTGCATACAGACGATGTCAAGCCCCCGCCATTGGGTCCCGCCCCCAGCCCCTCACCTGGTGATCCTAGGCAGGGGCAGCACCCCTGAACCACGCCCCCAGCCCTCCTTCTCCTTTTCCTCCTTCTTATTCTTGGGACAGAATCTCCAGGTTGACCTTTAGCTCCCCACCATTCTTTCCCTCTGTCCTCATTTCGACAAGGCCGGGCTGCATTCTGTTTGGCTCCCAGTTGGGAAAACAAGTGCTATGGTGTGTTTGTCCTTTTTCATTGCCGATGATGGGAACCCGGACCTTACACCTTGCTTTATCCGCTCCCTTTCTCTCACCGGCGTGCTCCCCGATCCTTCCACCTTTAGTCATTGTACCACGTGGAATTTCTTCTGGGAGCTAGCACAGTGCTGTGTCCTTCAAGGCTCCTGAACCTTGAGCCACATCAACTTCTTTTCGTCATGAAGCCCTTGTTTTGGGGTTGTAGACAAACAGACATTCACATTGCTCACTCAGCGGACAAGATGGACAAGCGGCTGGAGAGAAGGCTCAGTGCTCTGGCGCCCTCTTCTGACCGCTGTGGGCACTGCCGTACTCCCCACAAATTAAAATACTTAAATTTTAAAAATGGACAATTTTAATAATTCTTGTCAGGCGGTGGTGGCGTACGTCTTTAATCTCAGCCCTAGGGAGGCAGAGACAGGAAGATGTCTGTGAGTCCGAGGCCAGCCTGGTCTAGGACAGCCAGGCCTACACGAAGTCCTGTCTCCAACTCCCCTATTCCTAATAATAATACTACTAATAATACTACTAAAAATACTACTAATATTTTGTTTTGGGGTTTTTCGAGACAGGATTTCTCTGTGTAGCCCTGGCTGTCCGGAACTCGCTCTATAGGCCAGATTGGCCTCAAACTCATACTGATCCACTTGCCTCTGCCTCTCAAGTGCTTGGATTAAAGGCGTGCGCCACCATTGCCAGGCTAATAATTCTTATTTAATCAAAATTTCTAATCAAATCACATTTACAGTTTACAAAGCCCGGAACTGATGGAAGGAGAAATACCATCCCCACAGATTTGGAAATTGATGTCCGGAGAGGTCAAGTCAACGCGCCGAGGATCTCAACACGTGCAAAGTCAGGACTTGAATCCAGACCAGGCCAGGCCACCCAGACACTGAAGTAGACGGCATTACTAAGGTCTGCTATCAAAGACCTAGTCCCTCTTCAGGGATTTCTGGGGCGTCCCCTCTGCTTGCCCAGGGAGGCTCCAGTCACTTGGTTTCCCATAGTCCGTGAGATCCTGGGCTGACACCTGGACACAGTATTTGGCATAGGACTTCGCGGCCCTGAAGGTGAAGGTCGTGGCTTCAATGGGTCCCACCTGCGGGGAGAGAGGACGAGGTGGTGGGTAGGACCACGCTGTACCAGGAGCTGGGGTAAACCTGTGTAAAGCGCTGGCGGTGAGTTCGAAACCCCAGAACTCATGTAAACCAGCTGCAAAGTCACGTGATCTCAGCGCTCCTACAGAGAGGCGTGAGGTGGAGACCTGAGGATGTCAAGGGGAACCCTGTCTCACCCTCTCCCAAACCCCCCTCACCTGGCGGAAGTGAGAGGCACCGTGGCGCCGGTAGCGGACGCGGTACTTGAGAGAGAAGATGTTCGGGAAGGGCCAGGAGGCAGGGGGATGCCAGAGCACCTGCAGCAGCTGCCCCGCTGCGCGCAGGCGCACGCCTTCCGGGGGGTCGGGCTTGACTGCGGGGAGCAGGGGGGCGGGGTCAGAAGCGGCTCCACTGGTTCCTCCAAGTACTGATTTCCTCCTTCATTCATTCATATGCTGGCTCTCGCCTTTAGAGCCCATTCATTCCATTAGTTCGTTCCTTCACTTGTTCATTCAGTCCTTCACTAATTCCTTAGCTTGCTTAGTCACCTGCTCACTCACACTTATTGCTTGGTTCACGTGCAGATGTATTCATTGACTCATTAACTTGTCCGCTGTCATTCATTCTTTGAATCCATTAGTTTCTTCACTTATCCATTTGTACATTTATTCATGCTTTGATTAGACCATTAGGTCATTCAGGTATTCATTTCCTCACTCATTAAGTCCTTCCCTCATTCACTGTATCATTCATGCGTTCATTCATTCCCTCATTAAGTCATTATGTGTCCATTATGCAGTCATGTCAGTCATGCATTCATTCACTTATCTTCGCAAGGAGCAAGCATTTGTTGAATCACCATTGCCCCTGCTGACAGAGTCATGACAGACAGAGAGTTTCAGAGTGAAAATCCCAAGTGGGCTGAAGGGCTTTTCCATACACCATTCTCACAAGACTGAGTTGGAGGACATCGGAGAGTGTTACCATTTCTCTGCCTGCCTCCAGAACGCTGCTTCATGCCAACACAAGCTCTACACCCATAAGCCATCTCCCTACTCCTCCCCTGCCTTCAGCACCCACAGATTTTTTGTCTCTGGATCCCCCTGTTTGGGAGCCCACGCTGTGTGGTTTGTGCTGGGTTGCTCACTGAGCACCGTGTCCTCAAGGTCCCTCCTCACTGTAGTTGGCTCCAGAGCCTCATTCTCCAGGGCTGAGTGGTGTTCCTTTGTGTAGATGGATATTGTCTGTCCGTCCATCCATCCATCCATCCATCCATCCATCCACCCACCCATCCACCCATCCATCCACCCATCCATCCACCCATCCATCCACAGGACACGTAGCATGGGCTGCTCCCTTCTGGATGCTGTGCATAAAGTTGTCAAGGATTTGTAGGGATGAACACTTTTATTTTTGTTGAGCAGCTATCTGGGAGTGGAGACTCCTTGTTTAATCCTTTGAGGGGGGAGTAGCCTTTCACTGACCTTCACTGAAACAGACAGGGTTTCTCAGTAGCTATGGAGCCAGTCGTGGAACTCACTCTGCAGATTGGGTTGGTCTCGAACTCAGAGATCTGCCTGCCTCTGCCTCTTGAGTGCCGGGATTTAAGGCATGCGCCACCACTGCCCTTCCTTCCTTCCTTCCTTCCTTCCTTCCTTCCTTCCTTCCTTCCT
>LOJH01041924.1:0-14301 GCA_001685095.1 Ellobius talpinus | reverse complement strand
CCCTTTTTCTCTCTCCCCCCCTCACACACACACACACACACACACACACACACTAAATGGACACAAATCTTGTCCATGCAAAGGCACACTTACAACCACATCTAACCACTGGTTGCTGTTTACACTCAAAGTTCTGTTTTTAAGACTGCAAGAGCTAAGACAAAGAGCATCCTTGACTACCAGGCTCATCTCAGTGAGGAAGAAGTGCTTAAAAGATCAGTCTTCCTGTCTCAGCATCAGTGGAATTAGCAGAGCACCATGACAGTAAATGACATGAAGAGACCCATACATGATGTACTCAATCCAAATCCTCATAGCTAAGTCCCATCAGCGAGGCAGGGCACACACTGAGGCCACTATAACACCAGTGCGCAGCAAGAAGGCCCACATGACAGGATGAGCTTAGGCTCTGCCTTAAACTCATTGCCAGACTTTCATTGTCCATGAGGAGAAAAAAGCCCATTGGTTGTTTTTCTCATGACGGTGACAATACACCTGCTGAAAGACAACTTAAGTCAAGGATGGTTCTGTTGGCTCGTGGCTCGAGGGTGCAGTCCATCATGGCAGGGATGCCATCAGGCTGTTGGTCCTGCTGCATTCACAGTCACAAAGCAGAGAGAGATGACTGCAGCCACTCAGTTTGCTTTGCCCTTTTCCTATCCAGGACCCCGGCCCATGATGCTGCCTGTTCAGGGTGGGTTTTCCCAGCACGGTTAAGTCTTCTGGAAGCTCTTTCATAGCCACACTGAGCACTGTATTTCCTTGATGATTCTAGATCCAGTCACGTTGACGATAAAAGTCAGTCATTGCACCTGCCACGGTCTTCAAGGCAGGCATGTAGAAGTTTGCTGTAGATTCTCCTCACTCACCAGTGATAGCACAGACCGGTTTGCTTTATCAAAGCTGAATTAATCAAAGACAGGAGCCAGGGAGATGGCTCAGCAGTTAACAACACTGGCTGTTCTTCCAAAAGACTCAGGTTCTACTCCCAGCATCCACATGACAGCCAGCAACTGTCTACAACTCCAGTTCCATAGGATCTGACACCCTCTTCTGGCCTCCACAGGTACTGCATACAATGCACAGAGATACATGCAGACAAAACACCCATACACATGAAATAAAAATAAAATCAGGGCTGAAAAGGTAGCTCAGCGGTTAAGCACACTGTCTGCTTCCAGAGGACCCAGGTTCAATTCCCAGCATTTACATGGCAGCTCATAAATGTTTGTAATCCAACTCCAGGGGATTTGACACTCTCACACAGACATGAATACAGGCAAAATACCAATGCACAGAAAATAAAATAAATAAATAAAATCTTAAAAAAAGGAATCAAAGACAAAGTAATAGTTCCTAGTCAAAGCAGTTTACAAATGATCCAGACAAGATGAGAACCATCAAGCTGTACGCAAACTATGCTTGGTCCATCAAGGAAATCACCATGAGGATAGAAGCAGAATTTTCTGCTTCTTACAAGGCATCAAGATGCATCCATCAACAGAGTCCACAGAGTTACAAGAGGAAGGGAAACAAAGATTCAACCAGTTAAGCGTGGGAGCTGGGAAGCATAAACGCCTCAATCCTGAGGATGCTGTGGAAGGGGGTGTGAGAAGACCCTTCTACGGCAACCCATGGCAGGGCTGGGAAGTGGCTCAGTTGGTAAAATATTTGCCATGGGTGGGGCTAGTTTTATGTCAATTGACACCAGCTAGGGAAACTCAATTGACAAAATATCTCCATAAGATCAGGCTGTCTGCTAGCCTGTAGGGCATTTGCTTAATTAGCAATTGGTGGAGGAAGGCCCAGCCCCTGTGGGCACATCCATCCCCGGGGTGGTGGTCTTCAGTTCTATAAGAAAACAGGCTGAGCAAGCCATGGAGAGAAAGCCAGTAAGCAGCACTCCTCCATGGCCTCCACATCAGCTCCTGACTCCAGGTTCCTGCCCTGTTTGAGTCCCTATCCTGACTACCTTCTGTGATGAATAACGATTTGGAAGTGAAAGCCAAAGAAACCCTTTCCTCCCCAAGTCAAGGTGTTTTATTGTAGCAATTGCCACCCTAAGATACCATGCAAGCAAAAAGAAATGAGTTTGTTCTCCAGAACCAACGCTTAAGAAAAAAGGGAAAAAAATGAGATGTAGTGGTGAGCATTTGTAATCTTAACTCTGGGAAGGAGGGCCACAGACAGACAGACCCCAGGGCCTGCTCACCAGCCAGCCCAGCCTACTCAGTGAGCTCCAGGCCAGCAACGAATGCTGTCTTGGAGACAACAGGGTAGGTGGCCGCCGAGGGAGAGCACTCCTCTGACTTTAAGGGGAAACAAACTGAAGACCCTGCTCAAGCCAGCCCTAAGGCAGGCAGCGCTGCAGCTGTCCCTGAGTGCATCAATGATGACTTCCAGGTAAGCGATGCACCAGGCTGTCCTATGACCCCTGCGTGCCCGAGCCCAGTTTAATTCATCCACAGAGCACCGAGGATCCAGAGAGGCGCCCAGAGAACAAATAGGTGAAGACACCTTGCGAAAACCAGCTTTCAGATGCTGCAAAAAGGCTGAAGAAAAGATAAAAAGGAAATGATTTAGTCATGTTGTAGACGTGGAAGAAATATATCAGCTATGCTCTATGACGCTTATGTGTGGCACCAACTGGCCTAGTTGGCTCTGGGGTGGGGGATATAAACAATCACCCAGGTCACCCAGGCAGGAGGAGAGGAGGGAAGAATAATGAAGGACATCCCTGCTCACAAAGAGAAGACACGATGACGGTCAGCTGAGGATTAACCCAAGCCCTTGCGTAAATGCCGGCGGAGGCCCTCTTCCTATTCAAAGCACCTTGCCCACGCCGGTGGGAATTCCCTCAGCTTTCAAGATGTACCTCCGATGTCACTGCCTCTCTGAAGTCTGGCGGTACCCCCACTTACCCTCTAGGCTCTCTCTTGTACACCCTGTGTGGCCTTGGCCCACCCTGCGATTCGGCAAATTGATGGTGTAAGATCCTGAGTCAAACATTAATTAAGTGATGCCCCAGGGGCCGGCACAGCCCTCAACCCTCGACGTCACACATGGAGTCTGTGTAGAAAGCTTTCTACAGAGTCCGTCAACTCCACCAGGAGACACGCTGCAGTCCCAGTCTCAGCAGCTGTTAGGGAACCAAAACCCTGAGTACAGGTCCAGCCTGGTCATGAGGAACATTTTCCACCCAAGCAACATAGAAGCTTCTGAGAAACTCAAATTCCCACTCAGCAAAATGGGGAAATGCAGGCTGTTGTGGCTTGAGGGAGAACTGTCCCCACAGGCTCATGTATCTGAACACTGGTTCCCGTTGGTGGTGCTGGCTATGAAGGCCATGGAACTTTCAGGACGTGGGCCTTGATGGAAGAAGCACCTTGCTAGGGGGCAGCCTCAGCCCACACCCACTTCACACTCTCTGCTTCGTGCTTGCAGCTGAGGGTGTGAGCTCTCAGGTTCCCGCTCCATGCCTGCCCACCACAATGGACTCTCATCCCTCTGGAACTGTACGCCAAAATCAATTCTTTCTTCTATGGGTTACCTTGGTTGCCTTACTGACTATTTTATCACAGAAACAGCACAGTTGCCAACACTCAGTCCATGATTGAAGAGAGGTCAAGGCAGGAACCCAAGCAGCCAATCAAGTCCCACCCACAGTCATCAAGAGCAGAGAGAGACAAATGCACCCGTGCTGCCTGCTTGTTTAGCCACTTGCTTGCTCTCCCCTAGCTTTCTCCTCCCTTCTACTATCCAGAACCCCCGGCCTAGGGAATGGCGCTGCCCACAGTAGTATATTGGGTCATCCTGCTCAGTTAACCATCAAGGCAGTCCCCCCAAAGACACGCCCATCGACTGATCTGGATAATTTCTCATTAAGATCCTTCCCAGGTGATTCTAAGCTTTGTCAAGTTGACAGTTAAAGCCAACTGTCATACAGAGTTGAACATACAGAGAGAGAGAGTGAGGGAGGAAGAGAGGGAGGGAGAGAGAGAGAGAGAGAGAGAGAGAGAACAGAGCTATAAGAATACCTGCTGTATATTCACACAAACCACATGTTACTGTGAGGGTTAATATTGATTGTGAATTTGGCAGGATCTAGAACCATCTAGGAGACAAACCTCTAGGCATATCTGCAAGGGAGTTTCTGGATTATGTGATCTGTGATGGGAAGATCCACCCTAAATGTGGACAATCCCATGGACTGGGGTTCTGGACTGAATAAAGAGGAGGAAGTGAGCCAAGTACCAGTAATCATCCATTCCTGCTTCCTGACTGTGGATGGGTGGGACCAGCTACCGAGCTCCTGCTGTTGTCTTCCCCACCAAGACGGCCTCTCAAACTCTCAATGCCAGGTGATGGCGCACGCCTTTATTCCCAGAACTTGGAGGCAGTGGCTGGAGAATCTCTGAGTTCAAGGCCAGCCTGGTCTACAGAGCAAGTTCCAGGACAGCCAGGACTACACAGAGAAACCCTGTCTCAACCCCCCCAAAAAAACACACCTCTCTTCTTTCCTTACATTGCTTTAATCAAGTAATCTGTCACAGTAACAAGACAAGCACCTAATGCAGCTACCATAACCCACCTTCTCTAACACCACAATGACCTGCAATGACTTTTGGCAGATGTTTCAAATCCTCTCAAGGAACCTGTGGGTTTGACACACCCTTTATTTCCCTGGAGAGGCTGCTGGAGCAATGTGGGGCAGGGTGGGACAGCTCCCTCCAGGAGTGGAGGGGCTCACTGTGCAGCACTGCGATCCTCACTCCCATACATGCCGACTCTGTTAGAAATGGACCCATCGAGAGTTCCTTGTGTTTCGTATTTGATGGGAAAAACCAATTCCAGGGTGTCGGTCTTACGGAGAATCATGTTGGGTGATGGCAGAAAGTGATTCAAAATAAAATGAGTCAGGGGGCATCATACCATCGTCTGCTTCCCTTCAAGAATGGCCTGGGGAATAAGCTGACATCCCTTCAAGAATGGCCTGGGGAATAAGCTCCATGCATTGGGTGCTCAAATCCACTATCCACAGTCAGCATGCGGCGCTCTGTAAAGCAGCCAATCAGAAAGTGTTCTGAGGAAAGGGGCAGGATCCTTCACCGGAAAGGTCCATCCAAACACCTCCCAGGTCCTGCTGTGCTGGTGCCACTCTGGTTAGGCTGAAGCTGAGCTTGGACTTTAAAAGGACAGCTGTTGTGGTTTGGGGATAGCTCAAGCGTGTCCTCTGAGGATTCCTGTGTTGAAATTGAATCCCCATTGTGAAGTATGAGGCAGTGTTTGGAGTTGAGCCGCTGGGAGGTGAGTATGGGATATCAGTCATGAGTGTAAAGCCCCATGATTGGATCCTGGTGACGTTGTTAAGACAGAAGAAGAAAGAACTGCGCAGGTTTTTCTCTTCTTACGATATTCCGAGTCACCTCGGGACTCTGTCAGGAGGAAGGTCATCACTAGAACCTTGTACCTGAAGAACTGTGAACCCCAATAAACTTTTCTTTTCTTATAATTTGGTCTATGGTATTGGATTATTACCAACAGAAATATAGAAGGTCACAGGCTCCAGTCCCTTCTCAGATATGGAATGTTTGTGGGTAGGACAAACAGTAATTCAATTTGAATTCCAAAGGGCCCTTACATTGGTGTGAGATAGTAGTAGTACCATCACCTTCGGCTCTGCATATCCCACTCCCTTGAGCCATTTTGATGTCTATGATTAGTGTAAATGACCAGCAAAGTCAGTTATGTCTATTCCTTAAGCGAGAATTTGCCAATAAGCTCTTGGGTGTGTGCACTGTGTGTGTTCATATTCATGTGTGTGCAAGTGCATGTGTGCATGCAGAGGCCAGAGGTTGATGTCAGCTGTCTTCCCCCAGTCAATCTCCACATTATTTTGAGGCCAAGATTTTGCATCGACCCCTGAGCTCACTGATTTGGCTAGACCAGGTGGCCAGCAAGCTCTAAGTGGAATCCACCTGTCTCTATCGTCTCACCCCGAGGGCTGGGGTTTCAGATACGCATTGCTACGCTCTGCTTTTTATGTGGGTCCTGGAAGCCCAGACTCAGTCCTTATGCTTTTCATTTTATAGGCTGAGCTATTTCCCCAGGCCCCAAAAGCCCTTGTTTTAAAGAAGAAACAAGCCGCTTGTAGTAGGATACAGAATAATCGATCTAATCTGTCAGGGAAAGAGCCCTTGGTCTCACGGAGGTAATGGTGGGCTTGCACTATAGAGCGCGTGAGATACGTTCAAGGGTGAAGATTAACGCACCCACCTACAGTACCTCAAGACTTGGATATTCCACCAACATGAAAAAGTCCATACAGATGGCTGAAATCAGTCTGTCGATGGAGAAAGTAACCCTGCCCTGCCCTCATAAACATCTTTCTGTCTTCAAACGGAAGACAGCAAGTCAGTTCTAGATAACATCTCGGCACCAGAGACCCCACAGTTGGCATGTGGTGAAGTCAGGGCACCGAGATAGATGGAAGTCAGAGCTCAGGAAAAGCCAACACTCTGAGACACGGTCAGTCCTGTCTTACAGAGTTGTCTCAAGAAGGGACCAGCTGTCTGATCTTGGAGGCACTTAAAATATAATTATATCAGAGAGCAGCCAGGCCTAAACCGTATTGCTTTCTTTCAAATCACATCCAATATCTTCCTCCTGTTCTGTTGGAGTGGAGCACATAAAATAAAACCACTGTGTAGGACGCAGCCAAAGGGAACGAATTATCCAGACCCTGATAAGAAACTTACAAGTGTCAGGAATTCCAAAGGTACACAGGCTGATCCAGCCATGCCAGCTAGGGCTTGAGAAGAAAGAGCAAGAAAAAAGCCACTCCATTCATCTACAAATTTCCCCCCTCTTCCCTTTTGTTTTATTTTTGTAACATGGCCCCAAGACCTTAGCCTAACTGACTCCATGACGGAAACACCATTCAGGCTACAAAACTCAGCACGTAGACAGAACCACCTGCCAAAACTAAAACAAAGGCCTAATCCATCAAAGTCCATAGTTCTGGGAAAGTCTCAAAATGTGCTAACCTGGCCTTTTGGCTTCTGTAGTTCTGTGGCTGGCTGACTGTTCTTGTTAACTGAAGTCTGTCAACCCAGAACATGGTTTCTGTGCTGAAAAGCTCACCCTGAGAAGGGCTCGGGGCTACACCAGGATCCTGAACACACGTTGTAGTCACCCGCCAGCAAATAAAGACTTTCTATTGGCTTAAACCTATGTCCGAGCATTCTTCTCTGGTGAATACCTCACAAAAGTTTTGAGAATGGATCTAACGTAGCCCCAGCTGGCCCAGAACTCTAAGTAGTTAAGGATGACCTTGAACTCCTGATTCTCTTGCCTACACTTCCCAGTGCCGGGATCAAAGGCATGCCACACTCAGAGTCAAGCCCAAGGCTTTCTCTTTGCAAGCCAGTCATCTGCCAACTGAATTACATCCTTAACCGCTAAATTCCTTTTCATTTTGGTTCAGCTTTTTGTTTTTACCCCAAACTCAGACATTTCCTTCACAGAAATTATTCCCTTTAACAGTCGCCTTCCCCAGAACTTTAAACCCATGGGAACTACCCAAAATTTTGACAAGAACCACGAGCAAATGATAAAGAGCTTGGCTGCCACCACTTAGTGTGTAGAACCACCCACTGCTACCGGGATTGTTGTGGTCAATGTGTCCCCCAAAGGTGCCTGTTGGAAACTCAGTCCTCTGGCGGCACGACAGATGTGGGGTCGTGGGAATGACTCAAGGCTCCCACAGCAGGGCTGAGTGAGTTCTCTCAGGGGTGGCTTGCAGTGGAAGGACAAGCTCACCCCACTGCTTTCTTTTTCCACGTTCTTCTGCATCTGTTGTCCTTCTAGAGGCTGCGACCTAAACACTACGCAAGGCAGGAAAGAATGGTCTGTTTTGCTGGACCGTTTCAGGGGAAGGCACGGTGGCGGCAGTCTCGTGGCTGTGGCAGCAGCAGTGAGGGGCTTGTATGCTCACATCTCAGTAGATTGCAAAGCAGAGCAGGGACCATCTGGGCTCATCTAACTCTTTTTTCCCCCTTCCTACTTAGTCAGGGACCACAGCCACATTCAGGGAGGGTCTGCACCTTCTATTAAACCTCTCTAGAAACATCTTCACAGATACAGCCAGTCTGCATCATTGATACCCCAGGCGTTTCTTGATCCAACCTAGCTGACAGTGTGAATTAACCATCACCTTCCACCATGGCATGACGCAGCAAGAAGCCCCACCAGGTACCAACCCTCAACTTGGGACTTTCCAGCATCCAGTCTGGAGGAAATGAGCCATTCCTTTTACATCACACACAACATGGGATTGTTACAACAGAAAGAAACAGAGTCAGGAAAAGTGACAACTACAAGCATTGCTCCATCCTGCCCTCCCCCTCCAGAGAGCTCTTTGGATCCCCGTTCCTTTCATCCCGCTAATCTCTCTATCACCGCCACAGACATCAGTAGAGAGAAATTTCCTTCGTCCTACTCACCAGACACAACCCTCAGGACAACACAAAGACTGCTTCAGCAGAAAATGGTGGAACACAGCCGAGGAGACGGCTTGATGGGCAGGAGCCCCCTAGTTCAATCACAGCCAGGTATGGTGGCCCACGGCAGAGGTGGAGGCAGGCAGATCCCTGGGGCTTGCTGACCAGCTAACCTAGCACGGTCGCCCAGTGCCATGCCAGTGAGGGACTGTCTCAGATACACACACACACATGCACATGTACGCACACACGCACACATGCACACGTGTGCACACACAACCCCAGGCTACCCACCTGCAGTGACCTGAAAAGGCAGCTGGAAAGATGGAGCTTGGGATGAAGCCAGCGGCCATCTCCAAGATATCCGTGTCCCCACTGGGCTGCTTCACACAGGCAACACAAGGCTCGAAGGTCCACCCATCAGTCTAGACAGATGCTAACTACGGCAGGAGCACGGCGGGCTCTCCCTCCCCACCGCCCTCTCCGCCATTCTTACCATCTCAGTGGCTCAGGGTGCTAAAAATACAAACTATGATTCAGCTTTTCAAACTTCTGTGGTCCTGTCATAACAACAGAGGGCTGGACGCCGGGGGCAGGATAGAAATCTAATTAATCCTTCCCCCATGGGCACACGAGCTCATCAGATGTTTGCCTTTGGCCCCAGCAGAGGCTTTGCATCAGAGAGCCCACCTGTCAGTCTTTCATATGTTTCAGTCGGGAAGGCTTGAAGGCAGCATCTCCCTCTTAACTCGGAGGCAAGTTTTATTAAAATTGTCTGTTATGGCCAGCTGGTATCAAACCAGTTAGCTAACTAGGCCAAGAAGGCAAGGGCTGCAGTTCCTTTATCACTTACGGTGGACATCAATGCTTACTCCAGGCTGCCCACCCAGCCCTGGGAAGGTCAGAAAATCCTGGATGGGGCAGGGCAGGGCCGGGACAAGGACAGAGGGTGAGTCCCTCCACTAACACATTCCCGGCTTCAGTAACACCTTCTTTGTCCTGGATGGAGTCCTCAGACAGAGGCCCAACCTCAAATCATGCTGCCAGGTTTGTTCACAAATCAGATTGCCTGCTTTGTCCACATAAAAATAACAAGTTTGATCCAGAAAAAGTGACCTGCCGTGCAGGAGACACCCCAGCCAAGAGACCCAGGGCAGGGCCCAGGGAGATGGTTCATATTAGTAAAGTTTCTGTTTGGATCACTGGCAGCCACATAAAAATCAAGCATGGTGGGGAATCCCTATCTTGAGGAGTAGGAGACAAGAGGCCCCCTGGACCTCACTGATCAGCCAGCCTGGCTAGATTGGCAAACTCTAAGTTCAGTTAAAGACTTTGTCTCCAAAATTAAAGTGAGGGCTTGGCCTGGCACCTAATCCAACTTAGTGGTGTTCTGCCTATATGTGTATGTGGGCATAAGATCCATGCAGTACCCGCAGAGGCCAGAGGGCATTTTGTTTTTTTGGTTTTGTATTTTTGTTTTTTTTTGAGACAGGGTTTCATTGTGTAGCCCTGACTGTTCTGGAACTAGCTCTGTACACTAGGCTGGCCTCAAACTCACAGAGATCCTTCTGTCTCTGCCTTTTGAGTGCTGGGATTAAAGGTGTGCACCTCCACCACAGGGCTAATCCCAGCATTTCAGAGGCAGAGGCAGGCAGATCTCTGAGTTTGAGAGCAGCCTGGTCTATACACAGAAAGTTCCAGATCAGCCAGGGCTACACAGTGATATGGTGTGGGAGGGTCTTCTGTCTATGTGTTGCTTTTATTGGTTAATGAAAAAAGAACTGGCTTGGCCTATAGCATGGGAGGAGGAAGGCGGAGTTAGGGAGAAGCCATGGATCCACCACCTGAGACAGACACTGGGAACTTTAGCTGGTAAGCCACAGCCACATGGCGATACACAGAATAATAGAGATGGGTTAGTTTAGGATATGAGTTTAGCCAGAAATACGCTTAAGCTNTATGTGTTGCTTTTATTGGTTAATGAAAAAAGAACTGGCTTGGCCTATAGCATGGGAGGAGGAAGGCGGAGTTAGGGAGAAGCCATGGATCCACCACCTGAGACAGACACTGGGAACTTTAGCTGGTAAGCCACAGCCACATGGCGATACACAGAATAATAGAGATGGGTTAGTTTAGGATATGAGTTTAGCCAGAAATACGCTTAAGCTATTGGCCAAACAGTATTGCAAATAATATGGTTTTCTGAGTGGTTATTTCGTGGCTGGGTGGCCAGGACGAACAAGTGACCCTTCCTCCAACAGTGATATCCTGCCTCAAAAATAAAGTAGATTTTGATCAAAGAAGATACCTGATGTTGACTTTATGTGTGTGTGTGCACGCACACACACATACACTCACACACACACACACACTCACAAAGATCCCACATCACAGAGTTTCACCTTGGGAGGTATTCTACAGAACAGCATAACAGGCCCATGTCCTATCAGCTCCTTCATCACCAGCAAGCCTGAGAAGGGGCCAATGGACTCACGGAACCCAGAGCAGCTGTGGCTTTGTGACCCAAACAGCCACCTCTGCCCTCAGACAAGGGACTCACACTTCATACCTTGGGCAATATGTGCGAGCTGCCCCTCACCTAGCTGGCACAATTGCTGCACTATTCCAAACCTTTCCCCCATGAGAAGAGGCCCCTTACTTGTTACGCTATCTCGGGTAAGCCTGTAGAATTCTGGAATTCGTAGGCAACAGGGCCAAACCTGCCCCTGTCACAGCCCCCACAGCAGATGCTGGCCACTGCACTTCCCTCGCACATCCCCATGCGGTCAAAGAAGAGAGAAAGTGAGGTCCCCTTCTAGGATCCTCCTTTGTACCCCAGGGCTTCCAGTACTTGCTGACCCTCCACTTCATGTGTGCACTGAGCATGCCCACACTAGCCTCTTCCTGCCTTATATCATCTGCATTGGGCCTCTCTCACAGGCCTGCCCACCTCCCATCTGCATCCAGGGAGCAAGGGCTCTGCTCAAGTCAAATGACTGAGCCCTGCTGACAGCTACAGAAGTCTGTTTGGCTGGGCACAAGGTCCTTGTTGGGCCTCAGAACCTGGGTACTCCATGTTCTCCTGAATCATTCTCAAAAGTCACCCACTCTCTTCAACCGCACCGTGAGACCTTGAGCAGAGCCCTGCAGTGTTCCCTCCACCAGATGAATAAATGAATGAATGAGCCAGTGAGTGAAAAAAAGAATGAATGAATGAATGAATGCCTACTGAGTTGATTCTAGTTCATAATCTCCAATACCCAATCTCTTCCTTTAATATGGTTTCTTACTGCCTACACCAGTGCCCGCTTCTCAGCACTACTCTCTCTCTCTCTCTCTCTCGCTCGCTCGCTCACTCGCTCGCTCTCCTGCCCTACCCTCTCTCTTCTTCCTTCCTCCTCCCCGCCTCCCTCCCCTAAACGATAAGACAGCATCAAGAGATCCCGAAGACCAAATGCTCTGTGGTGTCAGGGAGCAGGTGCATACATAGCAGGTAAAAGAAAAAACATCCTTTAGTGCAGACCAGATCAGGAGCTTAAGGTCACCCTTGGCTAGGTCGTGAGTTCAAGGTCAGCCTGGGTTACGTGAAACCTTGTCCCAAAACAAGCAACAGTCTGACATAGTCATTAATAGCAATTTTTTTTTCGGAAAAAATAGTTTTCTGACATATATTAAGGATAAATACCGTAGAAACAACATGCTATTATTAAACAAATACACAATAGTTTTATAATATAGTTTTTAAATTTAATTGACTAGGGGAATGAAAATGTACTCCTAGGGAATTCAGATTCAGGATGGCATGGGGTCATCAGCCACAGACAAACATCACACTCTCTCATGCCCTGATTTCAGAACTGATCTCTGTCCATCGCCCACTCCACCCCAATTATTTACATTGTGTAAAGTCAATTTGTGATATATCTTTCTGATTTTAGCAAAATGGTAACTGATAACTTAAGACAAAGAAAATAACTCCTTCCTCGACACAGGCCTTTCTACTGGCCCTGAGGAGCAACCAGAAATTATCTCCTCCCCAGCTGGGGACCTGGACAAAAACATCCGTCAAGTAAATCAGCCTGAAGTGTGGCGCTCTGTTCACCTACACAAATGTGACCACTAAACATCCTTGTGCCATCAAGAGCTCCTCCTATCCTGACCTTCACCTGGAACCCCCTTTAGGGGCTGCTGTCTCTCAGGGGAGTCTTCCTCACAGGTCTGCATGTAAAGGCCTCGTCTCTGGGATGCTATTGGAAGGTGGTAGAACTTTGGGGGGCCTAATGGGTGGTCTTTAAGTCATGGTGGTTATGCCCTTCAGGGTGATTGTAGGGACCTTGGTCTCTTGGTATCTCCACCTCCAAGCTCACAGAATGAACCTGATTCCCATCCATGTTTCTACCAATATGGACTTGTTATTTCCACAACAGACCATGCCAATTGAATATCTATCTGCTCTTGAACTTGGATCTAGAGAATCATGGATAAAATAAAGTTTATATTGCTTCAGTTTCCTTCAATCTCAGGGGTGTCATAATGAGAATACAAGGCTGACCAATACAGACACCAGAGCCACTCGATGCTGTCTCAGGGAGACGTAAGACTTATCCAGCCATGACTGCAATCGTATTGATTACCACTGTATCACTGTGATTCGATACCTGGCATGATAAACCTTAAGGAGAGGCTGGAGAGATGGCTCAGTGGTTAAGAGCACCTGCTGCTCCTGCGGAGGACCTGGGTTCAGTTCCCAGCTCCTACATACTGGCTCATATCTGTCTGTAATTCCTGTTCCAGGGGATCTGATGTCTTCTGCCACCCTGCACATGGTACACATACTGATAAAACATCCGCACATACAATAAACGGAAAAATTTAATAAAAATTTAAACCTTAAGGAGGTTTAAATTCATTTGGGCTCATGGATTCCGAGGGTTTGGTCATGGTCACATGACCCCCACGTGCTTAGGCAAGAGGATCACCCAGAGCCCAAGCTCTGTGCCTTGCGCCTTCTTGATGCCTACCAAGGCATGGTGATGACTTCAGTTAAATGTGTCTAACCTGGCACTGTGGGCCTCCCTCGATCTGCACTGCAGACCAACACTGTACCCAGCCCCTCACACAGGCGGCCACACACAGGCTTTCCTGCTGTGTCTCTCCCTCCTTACTGTGTCCCCCTGAATGCTCAGCTGTTTCCCAAAAGATCTCTGTGTGGTTCTATGCTGAGTCCTCGACCAAGCCTGATGCCTCAAATGCCCCTCCATGTCTCTCTGAGACTCCTGCCTCTGTGGTCCCTTCTGTAAAGTATAAATGCCAACCACTGACTGTTGGCATGTCCCCGTGACTCCTGAGTCCTCGAAGACTCCATATGAGCACAAAGGCTTTTCTTGCCTGGATCTCCTTAAATGGTCACTCCACATGGGGTGCTTGTCAGGCCTTGACAGACACAGCACTTGTGAGATAAGTGTTCGGCCAAACCTAACACGACACCCCTTCCACCCCTTCCACAGCTACACCTGCAGGGAGTCAAGCTGTCCTCTTCATTGGGTGTGTGTGTGTGTGTGTGTGTGTGCATGCTCACACACATCTACATGAAAGCCAAAGGACAACCTCAGGTGTCATCCTTCGGACACCATTCACCTTCTATTTCAGACAGAGGATCTCATTAGCCTGGAACTCAGCAAGTTGGCCACACTGGTTGTCCATAAAGTCCCAGACATCGTTGGAATAGCCTCAGCATCCCCAGCACTGGGCTCCTGAGTGTGTGCCATCACATCTGCTTATCTTCCTCCCTCCCTCCCCC
>LOJH01041922.1:0-13647 GCA_001685095.1 Ellobius talpinus | reverse complement strand
AAGCGTAACAAGAGGAAAGCACCCCTGCCCTCTTCTTTTCCCAAACCCAGCATACATGAATCCTGCATTATTGAAAAATCTCATCTCAGGAACAGCACATATTTTCTGTCAGGATCTGCCAGGATTTCTGATGAGCCTGATAGAAATCTGTTTCATTTCCATGTGAGATAATGAGTAGATGCGAGTCCTCACACATCTGTTCAGGCGCGATAAAGATCACATCACTGGAGGTATTGCGCTACAGATGCCGTCTATATTTTATCTCTCCCAAGCCCTCCTCTCCTCCGGACCAAGCCCCTTTCCCCCTTGTCTTTTTACTTCAACATGCCTTTTTGTGTGTGTTGTCTCTCTGACTCTCACTTTCCCAAATCTTGTTTTGTTTTTTTCTACACCTCATGCCCTCCTGTTTACATGAATGCACTGGATAAGGCAGTAGGCAGGCAGACATGGGGTAGTCACCAAGAGCTTACCTCTGATCCGCAAGCACAAGGCAGAGGGAGGTAACTGGGAAACTGGGAATTGCATGGGCTTTTGAAATCTCAAGTACCATCTTTAGTGGCATACCTTCTTTAACAAGGATACCTCCTAATTCTTCCAGTCAGATCCACCAACTGGGACCAAGTATTCAAGTATATGAGCCTCTAGGGGTCATTCTAATTTGAACCACTACTTCTAGTGTGTCATGGTGCAGATTCAAAATGCTGCCCTCAGACTCATAGATTCAAATCATGGTTCCCAAGCATGTTTATCCAATCCTAAAATGTGACTGAATGATAACGGGTCTAACCCAAGCAAAGGATTAATTCACTGATTGATTTACAAAAATACAACATGAATACACTGTTGGAAGATAGTGAACTGCGGGAGGTAGGATGTAATGGGAGGAAGTAGGTTGCCAGAGGTCCATGGCTTTGAGAGCATATCTTGTCCCCTGGCCCGAATGTTCCTCTTTTCTGCTTCTCAGTTGTCCAGATCGAAGCAACTCTCTACTTGATATTCTGCAGCATTTCTGTCCCCAAACAAATGGAGCCAGCTGACCATAGAGTGGAGACCCTGACACCGGGAACAAAAGTCAATCTTTCCTCCCACTGGCTTGTCCTTCTGGAGTGTCTTCACAGCAGCAATAAACTAACACACAGGGAAAGGGGGAATGTTCTTGGTTTCTGAGACGGAGGCTTGAGTGACGTTTTATTACATTTATTACAATTTTTACAATAATTTGAGCTCCTGGGGCTAGGGACATATTATATTTCTGCTATTCGTCATTCATGCGGACTGAGGCAGAATGAATGCTCTGTACTGAACATAAATATACTGTTTGAGAACTTGAATAAGAAAAAGGCTAACAGTTCTTCACTGTGTGAGTATGTGCATGCATATGTGTGTTTGGCAGAAAGGACACTAGTCATCAGGAAAGATTATATCTGTATGAGCCAAGGTTTGACATGAAGGTTTCTCCTTACTTGTGTTTAACAAGGATATGACAACTATTTCATAACAATATTTGAATACTCCAGAGTCTAAGAAGCTTGTTCTGTTTTATTGAAATTCAAAGAAATATTCTAGGAAGTGATCATGATTTAAATTTTGATTACAACCAAATAACATCCCAGCAAATCCACATAGGTCATGACTACTTGAAAAAATGCACAAACCTCAGAAAATTTGTTGGCCTCACAATAAGCAGGATCAACATTTAATCAAAACACTTCATGGTTGCAAAGCTTTAGAAGGTTGGCCTTGGGGCTGTTACGCAGCCGTGTTTGCCTGATTTAATGGAAAATCTTCATTACTGATTCTACGCATTTCTCATCATCAAAAGGCTTCCTCTGGCTGCCAGGCTGAAGAAACTTCTTCACTGTAGGGAGGTTGCTGACTCTGGTTCTCAGTGCCTGTAAGAAACAAATCAGAGCCTCAGAGAGCAGCTAAAGAAAAAGCTATTATTACATGTGCAGTCCTGCACCCCTGCCAGTCAAAAGACCAACTGATCCCCTCCATCGGCAGCAGGTGGGGGGCTGAGGCAGATACTCAGGGAAGATGAAGTTGAGAGGGGAAACAAATGGAGCTTTCCCCCATGTATCTTAAAGACTCATTCTGCTCCCAGCGTTCTCATCTTTGCACTTTAATCCTGTAGACTCATCACTTCTCTACAATTGAAGGATGAACAGTTTATTTCCCAGATGTTGTTAATACCCAGACAAACCCAAATAGATAAAATGAAGATCTGGGTCAATAGGGTCTTAAACAGTGGTAGAAAATAGAACGGGAAACCTGAGTCCAGTCACAACCAGCTGTCACACTGAGGAAGGGAAGTGGGAATTGCTGGGGCTGGCAGGAGAGCCCACTGGTCCGGCCTTTGCTGAGGGATGCAAGGGTTAATCACTGGCACCACACAAAACAAAGTCAAATAAAGCCTGTAAGGGAGCTGAAGAATGCTCAGTGGGCAAAGTTCCTGCTATGCAAGCATGAGGGTGTGAGTTTGGATGCCCAGAACTCACATAAAGCAAGGACAATTGTATGTGTCTTTGCCCCAGGGCTGTGGTGCAGAGGGTGGAGAAGACAGCTTTGAAATTCATTGATCAGTCAGCCTAGCTGAATAGATGAGCTCCTGGCTCAGTGGCCGACTCCTCAAAAGATTGTCAGAGCCCCTTCCGGCAGGGATCAGCAAGGGATACCTGGGAGAGGGTGCAAGGTTGCAGGAATTGGCAGATTAAGAGAAATAAAGACAGAAACAAAGGATAGACCGGGAGGATTGAAGATAAATACCAAACAGCACCAAGTTTATTTCTCAGCCAGCAAATTACTAATAACAGGCAAAGGGCAGAACAAATGGCAGTCCCGTCAGCTACCCACCTCCCTGCACTGTCCTTGGGAGGAAGCTCAAGCAGGTGCATTATCTCATTCAGCTAAGTACATTCTAATCTCTAAGGAGTGCCTCCAACTGGCAGCCCAAATCTTAATAGATATTGTGTTCTCTTAATAGATAATGTGTTCTTTTATCTGGGCAAAAATGCTCTTTCTTATGGGCTTAATCAGAACTTTCTCACAGCCCTGAAGGATACAGGCAGAGCGAGCCAGCTTGAACTCAAATGACTTCTTTAAGTCAGTAATGATTCCAGCTAGAAGCTGGGTCCCACGTGGGCTCCCACAAAAGACATGATGGAGAGTGTTCCAAGAAAGGCATCCTAGGTATACCCCTGTCTTCCATATGCATAAGAACATTCCTACACACCAGATGAACACATGCATACAACTCATGCACAGACATACACACGCGCACGCTCGCACGCACACACACACACGTATGCACACACACACAGAGACGAAGTTCTTGGATTGTGGAAATATGTCAGTGAGGGAGGCCACTGTAGAGAGAAATGCAAGGTTTGATAACATAGAAGCTTGAAAAGACCTCCCCAGATAGGTTCAGTGTGGAAGAACAAGGCTACAGCAGATAAAGAGAATCTTACCGAAATCAGGTTCAAAACCAAGCTGGAATAGGTTATGGGGAGAGAGTGCGAAGCCATAAGCTCTTTTCATCATACAAGACAAAGTGTACTTCCTGAGATAGCAGGTGCCTCAGACCTAGGGTCTAAAATCTCATTTTGTAGGTATAACCAGGGGCAAAGGGTAGCTATGAAGGCAGGAGGAAACTAGAAGTTGGGTCAAACTATTGTATCCCATGAAGTAAGGTCTGGGCTGCCCCTCAGAGTGTTTGAAATAGAGCACCTTCAGCAGAGGGAAGTTGGTCAAAGCACCGGGGTCCATCTCTTCCACATGGTAGAGAAGTTCAACCAGATGAACATCTGCCCTGCTCAGCTTGTTGCCAACAAGATAATCTTGTCCATGGCTCTTTAACACCTGTGGGATTCAAGATGTTAGTTAGATCTTGAAGACTAACAGCCATCAGAATGGGGACTCTATGGCTTTTTCTGAGGTTCTCAAACCAAATTCCCTTCTCCTGCCTTTTCATGTGTGTATGGAACCCCACACTTTTCTGTTAGTTCTGACTTATGAACAAAATCAAGAAGCAGAGCTTCACCAATTATTTTGCCATCTGTCCTTCACTGCTTTTCATATATGTTTGAAACTAGCCTCTCTGTTTCTTCCTGCCTCCCTATTAAAGGGGTGAAGCTCTGACATTTGAGGGTATCCCCTAATTGTACTCTGTAGTCTCTTAGTGGGAAGTGGTGTCACCTGTGTGAATATGCCCTTCACACCTGAGTCGACTGCTTCAGTGACTACATTCCTTCTTGTTCTGCTCTCCCTTATAGCTACAGCATCAAGAGTAAGCTTGATCGTATTCTCCTCTGCAACACTAGCTCAGGTTCTTTATACTAGGCATCCTCCCTCTGCAGTGCTGGAGCAACAAAGAGTTCATTGCGTGTGTGTCTCCAATTAATTTGAGAATGTTAGGGGGGAAATACCGTAGTGGAAAGAAGAGTGTGTGGCTGGGGGAGGGGAGAAATGAACTCATACAACAAAACCAGCACCACAGGATGCTGAATTCAGCATCATGTAGATGATGCCCATGTATTCATGTGTTCTTTAATCTGACTAACTAGCCTTCCTTCCTTCCTGCCTTTCTTCCTTCCTTCCTTCCTTCCTTCCTTCCTTCCTCCCTCCCTTTTTTTCCTCTTTTCCTATTTTGAAGACAGGGTTTCCTGTAGCCCAGGGGTCTCAAACTCACTGTGAACTTAACCTAGTCTTGAAGTGATCCTCCATCTTCTACATCTTGAGATTGGCTTACAGGCTTTCATCACCATGCCTATCTCTACCTTTGTAGATGAATGAAAGTCTTTATAAAATTTATTTTAGTAATATGCAATATTTCTTAAAATAATCCTTCAATGTTAAAGTCATGAAGAATAAAAAGTTCACCATAGCACTACCAATTAAAAATAATATGTTATCAAATACATATCATATAATGTATACCTATATAAATCTGAATGACTTCTTGGTAAAAGAACCAACTTCTTGGTAAAAGAACCAAATGATAGTGTAATTTACATGTCTTATTGACCTTCAAGGGACTTGTTTTCACTGTCTAGGGGACAAGCTGTAATGAATAGAGAGCATCTCTTCATGGGATAAATCCTAAGCTGTCAGATCCCAAGGGCCAAGAGGGAGAATCTGAGGAAATGGGCGTCTATATTATCATCTGCACCCTGGATCCGATGCACATCAATGAATTCAGATTTGTTGAATGAATGAAGGAAGAATAATCTATTGCTAAGTAGGTTTCTACAAAATAAATGAGGACAATATGAGCGAGCTATTTGTTGAAATATCTCAACATTGCTGAAACCTGCAGAATAAAGGAAGAATGAAGGAGAAATGCCGTAGGCAGTAAGGTAGAGGTGAATGGCCTTCCGAAGCCAAATGCTTCTTCCTCTGTCTGCAAGGGTCCTGCCACACTGACATGCTTAGACATTTCTTCTTGTTCGGTTTGGCCTGACATAGTGTGTTTCTGAAACATGGCCTCTTCATCTGGAACTGGAACTCTAAGTAGGATGGCACATATACCACAAACACACGTACACATGGATATGAAAATAGAACTTAATTCCCTTATTCTTATGCAACTTTCTCTTAAAAATCCAAGAGTTTTTCTTCACATCTCCTCACTGTGTCTTCCCTTCTGTGGCTCGGTCAAGATTGTGTAGCCTCTCTGCATCCATCCTGAAGCAGTACGATACTCTCCTAATGGGAACCTGTTTCAGGTCTCCCGATACTTGGGGTAGAAGAATATTTCCTGATGTGTTACTCTCATTTTGATGCCCCTGAGTCAAAAGATTGCAGAATTCTGTTCAATCAGGTCCTGCCTCTAGTGTGGCTCAGATGCTTACATAGTCCAAGTTCTGAATGTGATTGTGAAATCTGTCAGAAAAATTCTATGGTGAGTCAGAGCAAAATAGAATTTTGTGGGAACATGAAGCCTGATGTTTGCTCTATGTCCATTGCTCTTTGTATTCCACCTTTACACAATGCCTGGAGTGCTTGGGTGCTGAATTAACAACAATGAAGTGCATTGTGGGAATGAAGACCAACAACCCAAGGACACCCAGACCCTTTTCCTCTTGCCTCTTTTGGGGCTGCGGATCTGTTTCTCCCCAAAATCAAGATGGGAACTCTAGCCCACAGAATGATGCAGTTGGTAAATAGGACACTTGAGGGGGGAATAGATCCTCCAGGTTAAGGGTTCATGAATGGCATTCCTTCTCCTAACAAGAGGGGCATCGGAGAGCTCTCACCCCCACCTGCCATTGAACACGCAGACAGAAAGCAGGCATTTTTGCTGCAGCTATGTTAGCTGCTCAGATGTCCCCTAAGGACAAATAGACCAGCTGAATGCTCTAAAGGTCAAGCAACTTGCACTCACCTTCTCATAGGCAGGGAAGTAACAGTTCCTTGCCTTGTCCTTGATCTTGGCAAGGTTTCCCTCTTTCTCCTCTTTGGGAATGTAAGGTTGACAGAGAACCATTTCATCCAGATCCATCAGACCTTCAGTATACACATCAATGCTGAAAAATAGACATGTGTTCTGCCACATCCCTCTTGCCTCAGATCTTATACTTGAAAAACATTAAAGGCAGTGGTAAAATAGCTCTCTTCTAATGGGGATATGGAGCCCATAATAATAGATTTTTATTGCTGATTATCAATCGTTTTAGAACTTTTTTTGGAGACAGGATCTCTTTATGCAGCTTGACTGGCCTGTAGACTATGTAGACAGACTGGCCTTAAGCACACAGAATTCTCCTGCCTTTGTCACTGAGTGCTGAGATAAAGGCAAATGCCACCACCTCCAGTAACATTTTATTCTGAATGACCTGAAGGGCTAGTAAGCAGTGTTCTTCTCGTCATTGATTCTTCTGTCAAAATTTGACTCATTTTCTACTTTTTGAACATTGCACTTCTTGAACAAAAATAACACATCTATGAACAATCACACCAAAGGATGTGTTTTTATTGCTCTTGTGTGTTTATCTGGTAATGAAACTTCTGGAGTATTGGTGACCTGATGCTTCACTTTTTGAGAAAAACCCATAGTTCCACAGAAGATTTGGTGTAAATGGTGTGATTCTAACACAGGGGAGAGGAGCCCTCTACATCAGTCTTGACAGCTCTGAACAGCCTTCCCAGAAAAAGCTTCATGCAACCCTGGTGTCTCTGTACCATACTCTATGAGCCTCAGCCTGACTCTATGTAGATTCACATGGTAACCTAGGGTCACGGCTGTAACCATCAGAACTGGAAGATCAGCCCTTTAGATCCTTCTCTTTACTGCTAGTCAAAAATATAGCATGAATAAAAAAAAACCCAGAGACAGACATTGGGTTTCAATCCAAAAATCAGAAAAGAAAAGCAGTCAAATCACTAGGGAAGTTTTACCTCTACCCAGGCTGGGCGACTGGAAACTAAGCAGCCTAAGCCTCTCTCTCTACTCACATTTTTTATTACCTCTAGAAGTGGGATTAAAGGTGTAGGCCACCACCACCTAGATTTGTTTCTGCCTTGATCCTGTGTAGGGTGGCCTTAAACTCTTAGAGTTTCATCTGCCTCTGTCTCCCAAATCTTGTGACTAAAGTTTTGCATCACCATCACCTGACCTCTGGTAGCTTTAGCTTTGCCTCTGGTCTTCAGGCAAGATTTATTTATTAAAACACAAACACTATACCACTACACAAAGAGTTTTTCTTTGTCTAAAGCTATTGGCTAGAATGTTGCTTCTGAAGACTAAACAAAAGGAAACTGGACTCCACCATCTATTCTACATGACACACACAACCCCTCCTATTTTTCCCTCATCTCCCTTCCTATTCTTCCCTCAATTCCATGGCGTTCTTCTTAAATGAAGTCAGTGTGTGTATGCCCAAACACCCAGGCATTGTGTCATGAGTCCTTTGCCATGGTTCTGTTCATTTAAGATAGAACATAAATATTTCCCAGAGTAAATGCATCATACATAGTTCTCTCCTTCACGTCCTTCCCATAGAGGTTGTATTTGGTGGCAAAGTAGTTGAGAATGGCTCTGGTCTGCACCAGCTTCATCCCATCAATCTCCACCATGGGCACTTGTTGGAACATCAAACTCCCATCTATCAGATGAATCAAAGAGAAAGAAGCATGACATGTTTATGGACCTACACACAGGGACAGACAGACAGACTGACAGACAGACTGACATACATACAGACAGACACACATACACACATATGTTAGTCCATGGTCAGACACATTCAAAACTTCAAAACAAAAGGTATCTGATGAAAGAACAGCAAATTTTAAAACAACTAATTACTTGATGACTAACTTTTCAATGGAATAACATTTACGTATTTTGTTTTCTGTGTCTTTAGTGTCTTATCTTATCTTATTGATGTTTTTATTTCATATTGACAGTACTTCTGTATTTGTTGCACAGGATACGGTGGTCTGTTTAACTCATGCTCATGTGTATTTTGGAATGAAGTTGAAAGAGGTATAACTGTATCATTAGCTGGTACCCTGAAAATAAAAAGAAGGCCTCAGAGTCTCTGACTGTTCATGACATCAAGAAAAGGTCATAAAGCTGCTTCTGTTCAGGTTTCCTATGTGTTTTCACCGACACCAAGGGTCAGTATGTGCTGGGTAGGCCCGAAACCCTCACACATCTGTGTTGATCTTCCTCCTCTTCTCGTGTATCCTCCCTCACAGTATTCCACATAATTAGCATAACCTTTCTGTTAATCCTGTAATGCAGTATTACTAGGGAATTTGTTTATAAAACCCATTAGAACTCAGGATAAGTGGCTGACATATTTGCTCCTGGCATCTAGTGAATTTAATGTAGATGGAAGGCTGTGTGGGAACCCAAGATAACTGCAACAAATGTGGAAAAACAGAGACAGTTCATTCATATGGCTTTAGGGGTGGTTTCAGCAAACACAGAGTTTCAGCCCTTTTAACTGAGATATGTACCAGATCTGTGATGTGGGATGACCTTCTGTATGCTGTGAATATGTGTTGTTTTTATTGGTTGATGAATAAAACTGCTTTGGCCTATGACAGGGCAGAATATAGCTAGACAGGAAAGCCAAACTGAATACAGGGAGAAAGAAGGTGGGATTGAGAGAGTCACCATCCAGCCACCCAAGAAACAATATGCCAGAGCACCACTGGTAAGCCACAGGCCTCATGGCAATATACATATTAATAGAAATGGGTCCATTTAGTTATAAGAGCTAGTTATAGTACGCCTGAGCTAATAGGTCAAACAGTTTGCAATTAATATTAAGCCTCAGAGTGGTTATTTTAAAAGCAGCAGCAGGGCTGGGTGAGACACGGAAAAGCCTCCAGATGCAAATGCTCACAGAGATCCATGACATACAATTTACCACCCTTTCATCAATTATTATCTGATAATTTTCTACACTTAGATAGGTAATGTCTAGTGATTAAAGCTTCCACCGGAAACCCTCTCAGGAGCATTCAGATCTTTGTTCTTACCATTTCTTAACCTTTCTAGATCATCCCGAGTTTTCAGAAACTTTTCTTCAAACTAGAATACAGAAAGAATAAACACATCTTAATTAATTCATTTTATTATATTTCAGGCTTTTCGCTTTAATGGCTCTGATCCATAGATGATGTGAGAGAAGGAAAATATTTTTTAATTTGTCAAGGACACAGGTGCACTAATCAGGGCTTGTGGGAATTAAGAGCAGATCTTTTAAGAAATGAGTTGTGGTCACAACACATCGCTTCTCCTTCTTGTAATTGACACTGTCTCTCCCAGAACTCTACCTGTGTAGCTGATTAAAGCATAGGGTATAAGAATTCCAGAGGAAGGAAAATACTGTACAGTCCAGTCAAACGTCCACAGAAAGAGTCATCATGGCGTGAGCCTCTTGCTGATATGTTTTCTTCCACTTGTGGTCATGTCTCGTGCTCACAGTGAGACGGTATAACAACACAGGAAAGACTTCCTTTGATCATTTATAAATTAGAGGAAGTGTATTCTTCTTTAGAAGACTAGTGGGAATCCCAGAGAACCTAGACAACAAAGAGGACACTAAGAGAGACATGTGGATCTCTGAACAAATTGGAAGTGTGGAGATCATGGGATAGAGGAGAGAGAGGAAGGGAGGGGGCGGAGAAAAATATATGGCTCAGTAAAAATAATGAAAAAAGAAGAATAGTGGGATGTTTCCAAAACACTCACTACCTCCCTTGCTCCACAGAAAGCAAGGATTATTACATAATACAGTAGTGTTGTTTTCAGTGACTTTTTAACTTTTCTGGAGTTTCTGGTTGTAAGATGTCAGGACATCGGGGTTATTGAGCATGCTCCAGGGATCAGTTTCTTGTGGATCTATATGATCACATGATATCAGACTCAGGGCCCCAGGAGGGTGGGCAAGTTGGGATGGGGCTGGAGTGTGATGTTGATGGTGATGTTGCTGCTGATGGGTGGGGCTGTAGTGACCATCATTTGTGCACAGTAGATCACTGCCAGAGGATCCAGGCCACTTGTTCTCAGGAGGCTCTTCAGTCATGTTGAGAGGCAGGAGGGGAAGCTGGCATCACTGCCACTTGCTCTTTCTGCACTGAGCTCACTCTGCTCAGAGGCTTGGAACTCTTGAAACACAAGGATTCCATCTGGTTACTTGGGAAAACAATTGACCATTGTGTAAAGAAAATAGACTGTGACGGTGCTACAGTTTTCTTCTTGTTTCTTCATTGCTTTGGAACAGGATTAGGCCATACAGACAATATATTCACAAAGTGGTTGTGCAAGGGTGCTAATCTGAGCCTCTGGTAAACACTTCGCTAGAAGCTGAGAAGGCAGCAGAAACCCAACTGAAAGATGGGGCTCATATTGTAGCCCCACCTTTCTGACCACTACATCCCAGGGACAAGACCTCTTGGCAGTTTCTATGACTTCCTTCTCAGAAAATCTCTCGCCCAGTTGTGGGGTCCCTCTGGGCTGAACTGAGAAAGCTTTCCCTTGCGACAGCTCTAGAAAGCAGTGATCAACTGAATCACAGAGATCTCCACTGGATTTCTGCTCAAACAGTTGGAAACACTGCCTTTTAACCCTATAAATAGCTTGATTCCATGTCATCTATATACCATGAATGAAAATTCAGCAATCAAAGCTGTATCTGGCTGTGAACAAAAAGCCCTGCAAGGAGTCTATGTCTGTGGAGACTGATAGGCAGACTGGAATTTCAGCATTGGGAAGAAATTGGAATTGTGTTTAAGTTCAGAGTCTAATTACTTTATCTAGGACTAGTTTTAGCCTTGTGGAACAGACATCCTTTGTCCCACCTTGTATTTGAACTAGCATCTTGTGATAATATATAAAACCTTTTAGAAGCTATTAACATGAACTTAATATCTTGTGTTAATAGATAAGAATGTCTTAGAAGGTATTGACTTGTCAAGACACTAGCTTCCACTAATCTGAGAGCAAAGAATGTCATTAGAGTTTCTATAAGGCCTGTAGAATAACTCCCCTCATCTCCTTGTCCCTAACTCTCTGGGGTGCCCACCAATGCTTTTCAAACTTGCCTTATTTATGACTTTCTTTGTTCTGTAAAACTATAAAACCCAGTAAAACTGATTTTTTTGTGGTGGTCATATTTGGTCATTTTCATTTTTGTGGTGGTTTGAATAGATATGGCCCCAATGGACTTATATATTTGAGTGCTTGGCACGTAGGGAGTGGCACTATTAGGAGGTATGACCTAATTGGAGTAGGTGTGACCTTGTTGGAGTAAGTGTGTCACTGTGGGGGTGGGCTTTGAGGTCTCATATGCTCAAGGTACAACCAGGGTGGTAGACAGTTCACTTCCTATTGTCTGCAGTTCAAGATGAAGAACTCTCAACTCCTTCTCCAGCAGCATGTCGGCCTGTATGCCTCCATGTCCCACCATGGTGATAACAGAATAAATTCTGAAACTGTAAGTCAGCCCTAATTGTTAGAATTGCTATGGTCATGATGTCATTTCACAGTAATAGAAACCCTAAGACAATCTTAGAACATGGAGTTTAGGGTAGCCTAAATCTGTGTTCCCTGGCAATGTTCACTGGAATGGCTCCAGAATAAACTGTCTCTGATTCCCTTTAAGATGGCAGCTGTTGCTCTTACGCTGACCATAAGCTTCCCAAAGTCAGCACTGCAGCTGTCCTTTTATGCCCTGTATCTGCTGGACCCAGCAGACAACTTCTCTGACTTCTCTGGAGAATATGAATGAACCTAGTTTATGGTTAACAGAAGGTTTGTACTTTGTCTCCTGCCCATCCCTCTTCCAGAGTGTGTATTTGCATTGTAATTACATTCATTTCCTAAGAGTGTATGCTTCACTCCTTTAATTATTGCCATGTTGGATATGTATACAAGTAACAGAAAATTATTGTGTTCCTCCTTGTACCCCTCACTTACATTCAACAATTGTCCACTCAAGTTACAGAGTGATTTCATGTACTCTCACACCCTCTATAACACTGTTTGGGTCAACCACAAATTGTGCAAAGGCAGTTCCATAGGTTATAGCAGCATTTCAGAATCATCACTGCATGGTGAATGCCACAGATTACAAAAGTAGAAGTGTAGTGGGACATTTAGGAACATTCACAGGAACATACACTTAAAGTTGAAAATGTGGACCTCAGCATGGAAAAGTCTTTCATTTGCAGACAGGAAGATCATGCTTTATTTAATAGCTGCTTTCAGGAATGTCAAGAGAACTCATGCCAGAGTTGCATTGTTTCAAATGAGCCTCAGGCAGACACCTCAACAGCTGCTCTAATTAGAAGAAGACACTGTCCTCACAGAGGACAACAGTTCATGCATGTCACTGCCCCCACGACTTTCCAGTAGGATAAGATATAAAGGAGAAGAATGGTGACACCAGTGACCCAGGCCTGCATCGGACTGAGGCTAATGTGTGTACAAGCACTGATAAATTACTTAGACTTCTTTAGTGTTTTTTTTTAAGATTTATTTTTATTCCCTCTCTCATTTCTGGTGTGTGTGTGTGTGTGTGTGTGTGTGTCTATGTCTGTGTCTATGTGTGCGTGTGTGCATGGAGGCTGGAAGAACTCATGGATTTGGACTTGGAATTACAGGTGTTGTCACTGCCTGAAGAGAGTGCTGGGATTGAACTCAGGTACAACGGAAGAGTCGCAAGTGCTCTTTTTTAAAAATTATTTTGATTGAGCTATATATTTTTCTCTGCTCCCCTCTTTCTCTCCTCCCTTTCTACCCTTCTCCCATGCTCCCAATTTACTCAGGAGATCTTGTCTTTTTCTACTTCTGACATAGATTAGGTCTATGTATGTCTCTCTTAGGATCATCTTTGTTGCCTAGGTTCTCTGGGATTGTGATTTGCAGGCTGGTTTTTCTTTGTTTATGTCTAAAGGCAACTTATGAGTGAGTACATATTATATTTGCCTTTCTGGGTCTGGGTTACTTCACTCAATATGATGTTTTCAAGATTCATCCCTTTGCCAACAAATTTCAAGATGTAATTATTTTTTCCACTGTGTAGTACTCTGTTGTGTAAATGTACCACATTTTCCTTATCTAATATTTGGTTGAGGGGCATTTAGGTTGTTTCCAGGTTCTGGTTATGAGAAACAATGCTGCTATGA
>LOJH01041921.1:259-14301 GCA_001685095.1 Ellobius talpinus | reverse complement strand
GCATGGTGATAGATATGGATCTATTTTCATTATTCTACATGTTGATATCCAGTTTTGTCAGCACCATATGTTGAATTTGCTTTCTTTTTTGCATTTTATATTTTTAGTTTCTATGTCAAAAATCAGGTGTTCATAGGTGTGTACATTGATATTGGGGTTTTTGATTCAATCCCATTGGTCTTCCTGTCTGTTTTTATGCCAATACCAGGCTGTTTTCAGTACTATAGCTCGATAGTAAAGTTTGAAGTCTGGGACTGTGATTCCTCCAAAAATTCTTTTGTTTTACAGGATTGTTTTGGCTATCCTGGTTTTTTGTTGTTGTTGTTGTTTTTCCATATGAAGTTGAGTATTGTTCTTTCGAGGTCTGTGAAGAATTTTGTTGTTTTGATTTGAATTTCTCTGATGGCTAAGGATGTCGAACGTTTCCTTAAGTGTTTTTCAATCATTTTAGATTCCTCTGTTGAGAGTTCTCTGTTTAGGTCTGTACTTCATTTTTTATTGGATTATTTGTTCTTTTGATGACCAGTTTTTGAGTTCAATGACACAGGATACCACTTTTTTAAATATAACCCCAGTAGCAAGACACTGAAACAATTAATAAATGGGACCTCTTGAAACTGAAAAGCTTCTGTAAAGCAAAAGACATGGTCAATAAGACAAAACAACAGCCTACAGAATGGAAAAAGATCTTCACTAACTCCACATCAAACAGAGGTCTGATCTCCAAAATACACAAAGAACTCAAGAAACTGAAGTGACATTTCTATGTCACTTTTAACCAAATCAAAATAAGACAAGTCAAGTGCTTTTTTATGACCATTTTGGCCAACTGTTATTTGGTAAATGCTGGTGGATATTGTTTTTCTATGAAAACTAAAATAATAATTTAACCTCTTAGATCTTTCGTGGATAATAAAACCAGGCAATACACATTAACTTATAATTCTAGCTGAGTTGCAGGAGTGAAAAGTCAATGCCCAGAGGGCCATCATGCTGTCTCTGGGGTAACCATACACTCTGAGCTTTATTATTTCCTAATTTAGAGAATGATTAAACCTACTTTAGTCTCTCTCACTTCTGCTGTTCTTAATACAGATACAGATGTGCACAATTGTTCTGCTTGTGTTATGATCGTAATTTTCACTTCAAAAAAACAAAGTAAGTACAACAATACTAGTTATTGTTTATTCCGTTTGGAAATAATAAAGGTTCTATGTTGTTTATATTTCTCTGAAGGCTTTAAATATTGCAAAAGAACTTTTTATTGAAACAGTTTTTCCTTAATTTTGGCATAGCTTTAGACTGAGAGAAAACATACAAGTATAGAATAACATGTTTTTTTATCATTTGATCATATCTTCACATTAGCTTTCAGTATATTATCCTTATCAGTTCAGCTATACATCATTTTTGAAGTATTCAACATAAGTTTCATAAAAGATATTGTCCTGCCCCAAATGACATTGGGGTATATTTCCTTCGCTTCTTCTTTTTTTTAATTAAAAATAGATTTCTCTTCCATACAATCCATCCTGATCACAGTTTTTTTCTTCTCTTCTCCTGTCTTCTCTCTTCTCATATTCCTGCCACCTCCCCTCTCTCCATATCCACTCCCCATCAGAAATGAGCAGGCCATCAAGAGACAATAACCAACATGTCAAAACTAAATATAAGGCAAGGCAGTTGGTCATGGGAGTGCACACCTTGAATCTCAGCACTTGGGAGGCAGAGGCAGGTAGAACTCTGTGAGTTCAAGACCATCCTGGTTTACACAGCAAGCTCCAGACAGTCAGGAGTGTTACATAGAGAAACCATGTCTTGAAAAAAACAAAACAAAACAAAAGGCAAGACAAGACAGAAGCCCTCACACCACGGCTGGACAAGGCAACCCAACAGAAGAGACAGTTCCAAAAGCAGGCAGAAGAATCAGAGACACACCCATTCCCACAGTTAGGAGTTCCACAAAAACACTAAGCTGACAACCACAAATATGCAGAGGACCTTCTGCAGATCCATGCAGGCCCCATGTCAATCCCTTTGAGTGAGTTCGTATGCAATCTGCTTAGTTGATTTGGTGGGCCATGTTATTCTGGTGTCCTCTATCTCCTCTGACTCCTAAAATCTTTCTGTCCCCTGTTCTGAGGGATTCTCCTAGCTCCAAGGTGATAGACACTATGGAACTATCCAGTTTAGACTGTCTCTACGTAATGTCTGGTTGTGGGCTCTGAATCCTCTCCCATCTGCTGCCACAGGAAGTTTCTACTATGACCACCGGACAATGCACTGATCTGTGAGAATAACAGAATAGTGTTAAGAATCGTTTCCTTTCTTTCTTTTTTTCTTTGACCAGTTGCATTTGATTATACCTTAGGTCTCTGGGCTAACCAGTCTCAGGTTCCTATCCACCTAAGCAACATTAGGCATGGATGAAATTCCTCTCATGGAGTGAACCTCAATTTAAAGACTTTGGTTGGACACTCCCACAAGTTCTGTGCCACCATTTCCCCAGTACATCTTGCAGGCAGCGGCAGCACAGATTGTTGATCATAGGTTTTCTGACTGGGTCAGTACCTATGTTTCTCATGTTGTAGCCTGTAGGGTACCTTCCCCTACCAGAGAGACTAGAACCTAGGGATGAAGGCTCCATGAAAGCATCAGCTTGGCTTCTCCACATTCAGCAAATTGTGTGGTGTTGTCCTCAGCAATGGGGCCCCTCTTTAAGTCTTTAAGTCTGCCAAGAGTAACTCTCAGTCCTATCATCAATGTTGGTTGTTTAGTGATCACCATAGAACACCTTCTGCCAACAACTTAAACAAATGCAACCCAGTTACACCAGTGGAACTGTTGCCTGGCCAGCTGAGATTCTGAATCCCCATTACTGGAATCCTCATTAGGATCACCCTATGGATTCCACATTTCCACCGCACTAGGTTTCCACATTACCTGCCCCAATAGTTCCCAACTGCAGCCATCTTTCCCCACACTCTCTGCCTTTATTCCATGCTTCCCCACCTGATATCACCCATTCCCAATCCCACTTGCCTCCAGTCCACCAGCACAATCTATCCTAACTCCCTTCCCCAGGGAGACCTAAGCATTATCCCAGGTCCCTCCTCTTTACCTACACTCTCTGGGTCTACACACTGTGACTTGGTTATCATTTACGTTGACTAATATCCACCTGTAAGTGAATACATACCATATTTGTCTTTCTAGGTCTGAGCTATCTCACTAAGGATGATGTTTTCTAGCTTCATCCATTTGCCTGCAAATTTCTTGATGTCATTTTTAACAACTGAGTAACACCCCATAAAATGTACCATATTTTATCCATTTTTGTTGTTGTTGTTGAAGGACAAGTAGATAGTTTCCAATTTCTGGCTATTATGAATGAAGGTACAGTGAACATAATTGAGCAATTGCCCTTGTGGTAAGATGAAGCATCCTTTGAGTGTATGCCAACTAGGTAATTAGGTCTTGAGGTAGATCAATTTCCAATTTTCTGAGGAACAAGCATATTGATTTCCATAGTGGCTGTACAAGTTTACACACCTACCAAGAATGGAAGAGTGTTCCTCTTGCTCCACATCTTTGTCAACATAAGCTGTCACTTGTGTTATTGATCTTAGCCATTTTGATAAGCATAAGATGGAATCTCAAAGTCAATCTGATTGATTTGTATTTCCTTAGTGACTAAGGATGTTGAACACTTCTTTAAGTATTTCCCTTCTATTTGAGATTACTCTATTGACAGTTTTCATGTTTAGAATGTATCCAGTTTTAAAGTAGATTATTTGGTTTGTTGTTGATGTCTAGTTTATATATTTTGGATATTAGACCTCTATCTGATGTGGATTTGGTAAAATACAGTTTCTTGAGGTGCCATTTATTAGTCATTACTGCCCTATAGAGTTCTATTCAGAAAGTCTTCTCCTATGCTAATGTGTTCAAGGCTATTCCCCACTTTCTCTTCTATCAAATTCAGTATATCTGGTCTTATGTTGAGGCATTTGATCCACATGAACATTGAATTTTGTGTAGAATGATGAATATAGATCTATTTACATTCTTCTACATGCAGACTTCTAGTTTGATCAGCACTGTTTGTTGAGGATACTTTCTTTATTCAGTGTATATATCTGGCTTCTTTATGAAAAATCAGGTGTCCATATGTGTATGGATTTATATCTGAGCTTACATTAAATTTCATTGATCAACATTTATATTTTTATAACAGTATCATGTGTAATAGACATAAAATCAGAGATAGTAATATCTACAGAAGTTTTTTTATTGTTCAGGATTATTTTAACTATCCTGGGTTTTGTTTTTCTGTATACAGTTGAGAATTGTCCTTTCAAGTTCTGAAAAGAATTTTTTGGAATTTTGATGGAAATTGCATTGGATCTGTAAATTGCTTTTGATAGCATGACCATTTTTACTGTGTTAATCCTACTGATCCATTATCATGGGAGATCCTTTCATGTTCTGATATCTTCTTCAATTTCTTTTTTCAAAGACTTGAAGTCCTTGTCATATAGGCGTTTCATTTTCTTGGTTAGAGTTACACCAAGATATTTTATATTATTTGTGTCTATTGTGATAATGTTGTTTCCCTAATTTCTATCTCAGCACATTTATTGTTTATATATTGGAGTACTATTGATGTTGCTTTTTAGTTTATCTTATATTCAGCTACTTTGCTGAAAGTATTTATTTGCTGTAGGAATTCCCTTGTGAAATTTTTATGGTCATTTATGTATACTATCATATCATTTGCAAATAATAATACTATGACTTCTTCCTTTCCAGTTTGTGTCCTCTTGACCTCTTTCAGCTGTTTTGTTGCTCTAGCTAGATCTTCAAGTGCCATATAGATATGGAGAGAGTAGACAACCTGGTTTTTTTCCTGACTTTAGTGGAATTCTTTCAAGTTTCTCATCCATTTACTTTGATGTTGGCTACTATTATGTTTAGGTATGTCTCTGTTATCCCTACTCTCTAAAGAACTTTTATCATGAAATGGTGTTGGATTTTCTCAAAGGTCTTTTCTGCATCTAATGAGATGTGTTTTTTCTTTAACTTTTTTAATATAGGGGATTACATTTATGATTTTCATATATTGAATCATCCTGCATCTCTTGAATGAAGCTTATGTGATGATGGTGGATGAGCTTTTTGATTTTCTTGGATTCTGTTTTTAGGTATTTTATTGAGTATTTTTGCATCTTTTCTTTGTTGAGTTTTTGTGTGCTTTAGGTATCAGGGTAATGGTGGCCTCATAAAACGAACTAATTGGATAATGTTCCTCCTGTCTCATTTTGTAGAATAATTTGAAAAGTATTGACATTAACTCTTTGAAAGTCTGGTAGAACTCTATGTTAAAACTGTCTGTTCTGGGTGTTTTTGTGGGGGTTGTGAGAAAAATCTTAATGAGTGCTTCCGTTTCACTAAGGTTATAGGTCTCTGCTTGAGGAGTACTAGGGTTATAAGTGGATGCTGCTGCATCATCATGCCTGGCTTTGTGACTTCTGGACATTTGAACTTAGCTCCTTAAGCTTACATGCCCAGTGATTTACCTAGCCCTTAAAAAAACCACTTAAATTTAAAGTATGTTTTTGTGTATTTTAACACTATTTAAGATACCTCAAAGATTCTGCAGTTTGTGTAATGGTTTACAAATGCCTTCTCATTTCATTCTAAACCTGCATTGTTGAGTTTAATCCCAGTGCAGCCTCCACGCTGGTCACAAAAATCTACTTGGAAATTACTAAACAACTCATGGGTTTGGGAATCCTGGAATCCTGCCATACACTTCTTTCTCTGAGATATGAAATCTGTGCCTTATTCTTTGCATCCACATGTTTTTGTTTGTTTTGTTTTGTTTTCTCCTCAGCTGAGGTAGTACCTTCTTTGTCCCTAACCTCATCATCCACCTCAGTTTAATAAGTTGGATTGTTCATCTATGTGATTTCAATTGTAAATAAACAAACAAAACTTTACAGTAGTTAGAACCACCAAAAGCACAGTTCTTAGTAGACTAAACCATGCCTGTGCCTCATGATCCAAAGTTAACATGTTGTAAAAAAGCAATGGTTGTGTTTTATTGTTGCTATTTTATTTCTGCTGATTTCATCTATAGACATTGAATTTATTCATGACCACCTACAGATGTCTAGTTATGTGAAGTTTCTTGTGATTTTCTTACTACTATTTTTATGTATTTATTGGCTTTCTAAATAATTTTTCATGAATAAATTTTGATCACATTCCATCCCTGCCCCATCTCCTCCTAGATTCCCCCTACCTTCCTCTTTGCCCAATTTCATTCTCTTTCCAATAACAAAATGTGAACAAAAGTTAAAACAAACAAAAAGGACCCAAAACAGGTAACAACCAAAAAGGTACACAAACAGCAGGGAGTCTATTTTCTGTTGGTCTTACCAGTCTTAAAGGTTTAAATCTGTCTTTCATCCTAAAAATAAACTCCTGGTTGGCTTGTTCTAAATTCCATGTATACAACCAACTTCTATAAGCATGGCTCCATTTCTATCGTTACAAATGCCAGAACATCAAAAATATACAAAAGTGTTTATACTTCATATATACAAACTTTTATGTCATTAAGCAATATACTATAATGATTAGTTATGCAGCATTTACATTTTGTTAGGCATTATAAATAATCTAGAGATGATTCAATCTGTGTGAGAGTGTGCATAAGATGAATATAAATAACAACTTTATATAGGTTACTTCTGTTTCTGCAGATTTAATTGTCCATCACAGGTTTCATAACCAATTTCTTGGGACTATCAAGGGGTGACTTTATGTGTATCCCAGGAATTGGCACTAAAAGAGTGTTTGGTAGCCAGGTTACTATCAGAAAGGATAATCAGTAAGGAGGAAATTTTCTATGACTATCATCATAAATTTGCTACAAGAAGTACACATGGTCGGTACAAATGATCTGTGGGCCCCTGGGTAGGCTTTTCCTACTTTAGTTCATTTTCTACCAAACACACTGCCTGGAACACAATAAATATCCATGATAATACCTTTGACAAGCCTTTTAAAAAGTAAAATTAAACAGGTATGATGGTTACATCTTTGCTTCCAACCCTTAGGATACTGAGACAGGAGGACATGAATTAGAGAACAGCTTGCTACATAGTAAGATCCAAACTCAAATACTGCATAAACAAATAGATTAAATAAATAAACAGATAAATATAGATATAAAATACTTTATTCTGAACAAAGTGACTCAAACTGTACATTATAGGGTTATAGGGGGAATGGAGTAATAAGGGTACACAAAACAATTTAAAATTTCCCCAATAATACTCATGGGGTTTACTGTGGTGTTCAAACTGCTTATGACCTCAACAGACTCTTGTTGGACACATTTTTAAACTTTTTGAAGATTTCATATATAAGTCCATATATGATGGACAGCAAGAATCTGTTGTTGAATATATTTTTAAAGGACTTGAAGATTTCATATATGAGTACTGTACTTACATCATTACCTCCTTCCTCTTGTTCTAGCAGTTCCTCTTATGAACCTCCCACTCAAATTAGTGGCTTCTTGTTCTTTAATTATACTTGGCACACACACACACATGTGTGTGCGTGCACAACATATACACACCCACTTATTAATGTTTTATGCTGAGGTTATTTAGTATTGCTTATATGTGTTTAAGGGTGACCTCTGAGGTTGGCTAATGTATCAGGGAGTATATATTATGAACATTTAAGTGTAAATAAGTGAGAGAAATGTGAATTCTGTTTTACTTATATGCTACAGTAATCGAAAGACTTTCCAAAGTGCAGAGGAGAACAAAGGCATGGCCAGTCTCCAAGTGCGATGTGTGTACACAAAATGCTATAACTGATAATATCCTTTCAAATGGACCTAAGTATGCTAGCAGAATATCTTGGTGGACGAACAGTTTCTCATTATACATTGTTAGCAAAAATGGGAAGTCCCATTAAATTTGAGCAGTGGTTGTAATGCCTGTTTCTAGAATTAATGGGAGAGTCTTAAATGTTTCCTCAGTCACCAAAACAGAATATAATGATCATATACACACAATAAAATGGCTGCTTTAGAGAGTATGTAACCTAGCTGGCAATATTCACATGGCAGTGCTTCATTGGCTTGAAACCAAGTTATTTTTCCTCCTCAGCTGTGTTTTTAGGGTTGGGAGGTATCTGAACGCACTACTAGGATTTCCGTTTTTATTCCACAACACATTTAATTTTGCTGTTTGTGTGGTTTTGCCTTTGCATTTCTTTTTATATGAGTTTTCAAGTATCCCCTTTATAGTAATATATACAACTGTGATAATGATAAAGGAAACAGGAAGACTGTATTTTCTTACTGATAGTTCTAAGAATCTTGTTGGATAGCATGTAAATATAACTAGCTGTAGACTTTACAGACTGTGGAGCGGTGCCAATTGCTATTAATGATGCACGAAATCATTATGTCTCCAAGGCACATATGACTTTTTAAACACTTCTCTGTAATATTTATGTTGCCTAGCTGTGATAATTGTCCTGTTGGCTACTTACTGAGAGTTTCTCATGGTGAGCACTGATGTTTTACTTCATCCATAAACATAGTGAGTCTGGCTGTAAAAAAACAGGGGTAATGCACTAATTGGTTTTGAAAGCTCCTGAGGGTGTGTCTTAGAAGTCCCTGTGAAGTGTTCTGTCTTCACAGGAATTAAATATTCAGGGATTGAAACCCTAACCCAGGAATTTGGAATGGAAATGTGAAAGCAAGAGGGTTAGTTTCTGTCCTCTTGTTTGCCCACTCATCCCACACCAAGCCTGAGAGATTAACAAAGGCTGCCAATGATTTTAGAGGACTCCTTTGCTGGGGAGAAGTTTGTACAGTTGTGACAATGAAGTGAGTTTGTTGAATTGTTTTACACAGTTGAAGGTGAAGACTTGCTGCCTCCAAGCAAGATAGAAACCATAGAGATCAGTTTCTGAGCTAAAAAGAGAGGTGGATTTGTATGCTCAGAGAGCACAAAGAGTCTGTTACCTACCTCTCCCTCCAGTCTGTAAAACAGAATAAACTGTATTTTGATCAAAATTCAAAAACTAATTCAGAGTAAGATATTATTTGGGGGTGGTCTGAGCCATTTTCTGATATGCTTACAGTCATTGCTCTGAAATGTAGTCTCAGCATCATAAACGGAAGAAGTCATATTCACTACCTTTCAGGAGGTGCTATCAATCGCCTATCAGTACCATTTGGCAGTGACTCAGGAAGACCCGACTGTACACACCAGATCTTAGAGGAGAGCCACAGAGTGGGAAAGCCTGCCTAGCTCTCTGACCTAAAACCAGAAATGACTTGAGCTCTTCTATAAACAAGAATACAAAGTGTATCACCACATCAGCCCCGCCCCAACCCTGCCTGGATAACAGAACTTAACTTTCTTTAAGGTCCTTGTTTGCATAATGTGGGTAGAGAGTGAAGATGGGGAAGGGCTGGGAGTGAGTGTGAGAACCTCATTATTCTAATTAAAGAGAACTTTCTTTTGGAGGTTCTGTTTCTTCCTGGTTCACTCATTACAGATTAACCCATCATGTTGGAAATAAGTGTCCAGTTTTGCAGAGTCCCTTCCTGTGCCCCTCCATCCATCTTCTCTTCTGTCTAGTAGGCATGTGATCACCAAGAACTTGTGCTAATCAGCTTCAAGCAGAGACTGACTTCTAGGCAGTCATCTTTGTCATCGCCAGAGCCTGTTTGTTCTCATTTACAAGCAATGACAAGATGAGAGGAAGCAGAAACTTGCCTTGAGACAGGAAACATTTGAATATCTTCTGGTTTTACCTCATTTCCTTTGAAAAGGGAGCACTTCTGGATAGTCTTTTGACCTGTTCTATAAGGAACAATGACATAATATCTGTTTCCTGATTCAGAAAAAATTAGTCTTCATTATAGAATTAGTGGCCTTTAAGAAAAATAGCAATGTTATAGATATTGTATGTCTAATCAAGACCATATATGCTCTAACTAAATCGGGATATTATACTGGATTGACAGAATTAGAAAATTCATCCATTTAAGGTTGGGTAATCAGAGGGGAACCATTTGACTTGACATATAGAAAACAGTATTTTCCATTCATTTTCAAAATGTACAGGTATTAATTGAATAGGAAAAGAAAGGTTAAAGTCACTATAAGGCCAAGCAAATTATGAGAATGGGTGCATCCATTTCTCTATAATGGGAGCAGAATATAGGTTGAAGCCAAGCATAGGAATGTCCACATAATCAAGACATGATGGAAGAGGTAAAGTCTGTATTTGCCATGATTCACTACAATGGAAGATGAGTGATGTTTGAATAGTACAAAAGGAACAACTATGCTTTGGTGCAGCCTCCCCATAAAATGTATCACAAATAAGTCTCATCCTTCTTCTGGCCTATAGTATAGCCTCTCAAACACCCTATTAAAGAGTATAACAATGGCTGTGGAAGCCCCACATGGTTGCCATAGAATCACCTGCTCTCTGTGATATAAATGCTATAACTTGGCAATCATATCTCTTGTGCCTGACTTTCATATCTTCCTAGTTCCTATGCTGAAGTGGAATAGTCTGGCTTTGTTTTGTTACCAAAAAGCAGCAAAATGCCTCTTCTCAAGGACTTGTTTACATTGGCTTTATACTCTATTGCTTCTGGGTTCTGACCATGAGTTTAAGAAAATGAAGAAAAGCTAGAAAACCATTAAAATCTATTTCAACTAAACCAATTAAATTTGTTTATAGTTGTACAACAAACTAGTCCAAAACTTAGAACCTCAAAATATATGGGTATGGATGCTGTCTGTCAGGTGTCAAACTATAGCTTAGCTAAGTCCCCTGGCCTCTGAAGACTGCATGCAGTCAAGGTGTGAACAATGGTGTGGTCATCTCAAGGCTCCTATGGTGAAGGTCTGCTTTCAAGCTCATTCACACAGCTATCAGCAGGTTCAGATCTTCTACTGACTATCATTCTTTGCCATATTGGTCCATCATAGGAACACACAGAACTTGGCATCTGGTCTTTCTCCAGCAAGCAAAGGGGATAGTGAGTGTGAGAAAAATCACAGTTATTTTGTTGTTGTTGTTGTTGTTGTTAATAAACCAGTCACTAAAATGGCATCTTTTTTTTCCTACTCAGGATTTTAGTTGTGAATCAGAAGGTCCTTTGGATTGCATAAGGACATGAATACCAGGGAGAAAGCACTGGGGTTGAGATTCTTTGAGAGTGCCTACCACATGTTAAGAATGTTTCATTTTTTCAAGTGGTAGAGACTTTTAAAGATCTAAAATTCTTTGGAGAACTGCTAGGCAAACTCAAATGAGTCTGAATTAGTATAGGTGTTTACTTTGCAAACCGTGTTTTATTAGTTTATTTATTTATTAATTTATTTATTTTCAGAAACAGGGATGTAGCAGCAATGTACTGGCAGAATTGAGAAGGTTTGTGTTTAAAGAAGCAAACGAAAAGATTATTGTAATAGGCTCAACAGGACTTAATGAAAGTCTGAGCCAGGATGTCCAGTAGACACAGTAGAAAAAAACACATAAGACAGAAAAGCAAGAATAAAAAGACTTGGTGCCAAGCAAAACACAAGACATGATTACAAAGGAAGAAGTATGGCTAGGACTCCCAGGTGGCTTCAGAGTTTTGGTGACATTTAGGGAAAAAATTGTGAAATTTTGAAAAAAATCTGGTTTGAGGAAAAACTACCAAATTTACTTAAGTCGGGATTTTATTTAAACTATACAAGAGCAAATGCAACCTGCCTGTTCATTTGTGGGATGGTTACACATAAGCAAAATCAAAGAAAAGTATGTCATGACCTCTAGGATTATATGTCTAGACGGTTAGGAGACAGGCAGAGCCAGGAAGAGAGGTAAATGCAGGGCTCTAGATTCCTTTGTTATGAATATAGAAATTCTGTGAGAAGAGATGATCAATTAATCAAATTCATCCTGTAGCTTCAATGTGTTCTAATTTTATTTTCCACCCTTAAAACTCCAATAGAGCAGTTAAAACCATCTCCGTTTTATTTAAGAGAAGATAAGTAGGTCAGAAACTAAGTAGAGACCTAAGGTCACAGAGCTTATAGAAAACTCAGAATTGACATTACTGTTTTCTGCACTCCTCTGGAAACTTGTGGATTAATTAGAACCAGAAAAGAGAAAAGTTTAATGCTATTGTGTGAAGCCAAGAAAATATTTTTTAAGATAATTAGCAGCCATAAACTTTTCAGAGAAGGCTGTTAGGAAAAAACACCGTGAATGAAAGTGAAGACTCCATGCTTGTAGAGTGAGAAGAATCAAGTTTTGCATGTGCATCTCCCGGAAAGGATGTGGTGCAAGATGATGGCTACACTGTTTCTTAGGCAGGGTAAGGCTTGCAAAACAGCTGTCAGAGTTCTGAGGGGTCCAGCAACTGTTATGAAAGGCACATTTGAGGAGTAACTATAACATTAGATGTTTTATATCATGTGTGGTTATTTTGAGTCTGGGCAGCCAGGAATGAATAAGTGTGCCAGTGTGACTGACTAAATCCATATAAAACCTGAGAAAGCTTGGAAAGGAATCCTAGTCACACACACACACACACACACACACACACACACACACACAGAATGAGTTTAATGCAGCTTCTTGCTATGTTTGCTGGCAGCTCCTTTAAGAGAGAGATAGTCCTGATTCAGTGGTAGAAAAAAACCTGCACAGTTTCAAAATGGTGGCTTCCTGAGTTGTGCTGCCAGTACTAACTTTGGCTCTTTCAGAAGGCGAGCACCTGAATGTGGTTTATGGGTAGTGTGCTGCAAGTTACTTGGTGGCAGCTTGTTACCAGAGCTGAGGTGATGACTGTGGCTCCCACCCTGCAGTCTCAGAGGCAGTGAATGGACTTCTGCCATGTTGGACTGGGCAGAGCAAGCAGGCACAACCATGTTGGCCTAGCAATGGTGTTGTTTAGGTTTTTTAAGAAGCACTTCACATTTTAAGAAGTCATCCTGGTCAGAAAAGGATTACAGATATGCAATAAGGACAGATTCAGACACAAAAGACCTCTAAATGAGACACAGTTTGCTTTTAAAAATGTACGTAGGCTTGGAAAAGAGAAGAAAAAGAGTATAAAGAGTTATAAAAAGAAGTAAAAGTTTCTTTTAAAAAATAAAACAAAGTCTTTAAAGAGACAGAATACAGACTGTCATGGATTAAAAGGAGTAAAATAAGCCACATAAAGATGAAAAATACAGAATCTGAATTATGTGTATTATTGTATTTTCTTTGAATTTTTTGACTGTAGAGAGACATTTGATTCTGGGGAAAGCTAAGCTAAACCAACATATGTTTTAAAGGTTTCTTGACTTCAGAATGTAAGTCTAAGGATATGTTGCTTTGGAAAAGAGATTCTTCTTTTGTTTCCACAGAGGATGAAAACCTGTCAATTAATTCCAGACTAATGTGGTTTGATGGACCAAGATCACTGAAAGGTCACTGTGAATACTCCCAACAAAAAGCAGGAAGCAGTTTGGAGAAAACTACGCCCAAATTCCCAAATATTGTTTATAAATATTTATTTACATTTAAAGGGGGATATGCTATAGACATTTGTATTGGTATGGATCTTGCTTTGTTGATACAAATTTAAGACAAATTTTGTTATATGTGTATTTCTGCTCTTTATTAATGTATTGTGTTTGTCCAACTCATTTAAAAATATAATGTATAATTAAGAAGTATACATTAATAGATAATTATCTATAACAGTCAAGCTTTTAGTCATGTTAGTTAGATTTTCTAGATGTACAGAAGTATATTTCAGATGGATAGTTATTCTTCAAATCTCTAAAAGACTACAGAATATGGCATTTAAATGTTTAATAACTTAGGACTTTTCATGACAATGAGGCACATCTGCTCCAGGAAGCATCAATAACTTCAAGAGAAAGATGGGCATTGAAGAGGCTCCTTGTGGAGTTGGTTAGCCATTTGGGCAAGAA
>LOJH01041920.1:0-10386 GCA_001685095.1 Ellobius talpinus | reverse complement strand
GCCGGGAGAAGCCACGGGTACTGAGTGAGACTTGGCCCTGATTTCTTTGGGACCTGACGCTTAGGAGCTATAATGTGCCACCTTTGCGAGATACTGAGCACCATATGGCAGACTAAAGATTTGTTTTAGAGATGTCCTTGTCCTGGACAATATAACCTAACAGATTCTGGTGGGGAACTTTAAACACACTTATCTCACTGTGGTAAGAGAAATACTTAAGGGCACTAATCTCACTCTTCCTGCCTTTGAATGTTGTCATGAGGACATGAGGTGTTAGACTTTTCCCGCCTTTGAATGCTGTCATGAGGACATGAGGTGTTAGACTAGCAGCAGCTACCCCATGCCTATGGGGGGATATTTTTTTCTGTTAAAGATGATCGGTCCACTAAGGGCCAACAGTCCAGAAATCTCCCCAACTTTGCAAACGTTCTCTTTACACAAAGACCCAGCTGCAGTCCTAGAACTTCCCGGCCTGGAGCAGCTGAGGCCTTCTCCCTTTCCTTCATTTCCCTCGCACCAATTCTTTTCAAACAAGCCAGTTAGGGAAGACTGCGGGATTGACCCCAGCCAATGGGAAAAGCCCAGCGCCTTTGTTAGAATAAAGCTTGCTAGCCTAGTTCGGGTTGTGGCACACCCCTTTTATAAAAAAGGAAATCACCTTGGCAAGTGACTTTTGCTTTCGTTGTAAGTTTCTCACTGAGGAAATTTGTTTTCAACACCCATGGAGGGAATGACACAGCAGAAAGGCAGGAAAACCTGAGTCCTTGGTGATGTCTGTGGCCAAATAGGTATGGGATTATTACAGAGGCAATATAACCCTACTGCTTAAATTTTTTGTTTCCACTGAATCACCTGCTAAGAGCAACCTAATTGTATAATCTGCATTTAACCGTTGAGAGTCAAAGAGGTCGTAAGTGAGGTAGCAGAAGAGAGAAGCTTAGAGTTCAGAGGTCCCAATTCCATGCAGGGTATTCTTCATCCCCCCAAAATGATAAAGTCTTGAGGAAGTTGGAGCCTTTAGCAGAGGAGTGTCAATGATTGGGGGGCCTGTTCTGATTAGCATGAACTAGCAACTTGGTACAGCCTGGTGGCATCCAAGAAGGGAGTCTCAGTTGAGGAATTGACCTGTGGGCTTATCTGGGAGCTGGTTTTACTTGATTATTAATAGATGTAGGATCCACAGTGGTTAGCATCATTCCTTGGGCAGGTGGCCCTGGGAAGTATTAAAAAGCTAAATATGAACCTGCAAGGAAGCCAGCAATCAGTATTCCTCCATGGCTTCTGCTTCAAGTTCCTGCTTGAATTCCTACCCTGACTTCCTACAATGATGTGATCCGTGACCCGGAAGTGTAAGCCAGAAAACAAGACCCTTTCCTTCCCTATGCTGCTTTTGGCCAGAGTATTTTATCACAGCAACTGAAAGGAACTTTGATCAGGAAGTGAGCCCCTGCCTCTCTTTCCCCAAGCACACAAGAGAGAGTGCCTTTTCTTCTTCTTGGAACAAATGTTTTAAAATATGTCTTACTACTAACCTTTCCATTAACAAACACTGTCAGCTCTTTGCTTTACTGAGGCACTGCTGCAATCCCGGAAAGCCTGGAGCAAAGCCTTACAAGATTAGCGAGCAAAACAAAGAGAAAGACTGGGATGCCCGCCACCTCACAGCCAGGCAGGCCTACTAAAACAACAGTAACAACAGCAAACCAGCTACTGGCACAGGAGCATAGGCACTCTAGAGTATCTCAAAGGTGTGTCTCTTTACAATACTAAAAACATACACCTGGGAGGAAATACAAAATGCTAATGAGACATGCGTGAAGTTGTATGTAGAACTACATATCACAGATGGAGCATGTTGGGGAAAGCATGCACTATGCCAATGCAGTGAGCTATGGAAGCCTGCCTCAGTGCAGTGGGGCCCTTAGAGCTGCTATGCTATGCACTCTCCCTGCTCCATCCTCTAATGGCCTCTACAGCGCATCTTTCTTCCATAAACTGCCTCTGCTGCTGCGGCGCCTTTGCCTCTCTGCTCAGTTCTTTGCTCAGGGACACAAGAACCTTGAACCTTTCCAGGTGTGCCCTTGGAACCTCCTTAGGTGCTGGGAGGGCCCCTGTAGTGAAATCCCTCTTCTAGAGAGCTGGATTTCATCTGCAGGTGTGAGCTCAGACAACTTAGTGAACTGCTCAGGCACGCACCCTCCAGACCCATGCACCCAAGTGCACTCTTGAAACACACGCTTTCCGACTGCAGCTCTCTTTGCTTCAAGCTCTCTGGAGCTCTAAGGCACAGGGACACAATGAGGTTAGTGCAGGTGTTGGGACTGCCGAAGCCCCTGAGGTCTAGTGACAGCAACATTCCACTTTGGTCCTGGAAATGGCAGCAGCTATGACCAGACTTGTCACCTGGTCTTGTCCTTGGTTGTCCCGGATTCCAAAGCCACCGCTGCTATTGATGTGTAGCTGATGCCCCTCCCTCTTCCCCTTTTGTTGCCTCTTCCTGGCTTCCCTTCCTTTCTTTCTTCTCTTTCTCATTTAGTTTTCAAATTACCCTAATATTTGTTGCTACACACTAAGCCACCTTCAAGTACAGTGGCACCAGCTCTTTTATTACAGGTGGAAGCCCCATTATCATAGATGTGGGGGTGGCAGAAGGGCTTCAGATTTCAGATTGGGGGATATTACATAGGCCTAATAAGGCATCTAGGGGACAAGACCCAAGTCTAATCTTAAAGTTTATTTTGTGCTTCATGTATCCCATGCACATATCCTTAAGGTCATTTTATGCAATATTTTAACTAATTTTGTGCATGAAACAAAACACGTATACATATGATCAGATTTGTAGTATGACATGGGCATTCAAGTTTCTGACTTGGGTGTGTGTGTGTGTCCATGTGTGTGCTGGGGTCAAAAGACAGCCTTGAGCATCATTCTTCACATGCTTCTCCTTTGGGACAGGCTGTCTCGCTGGGCTGGTACTCACTACCTGGGCAAAAGTGACTGGCCACTGAGTTTCAGGAATCTGGCCGCCCACCTCCTCAGCACTGGGATTACAAGCAATGGACACTACACTTGTTTTTTTATTGTTGTTTTTCTTTTCCTTTTTAAAACCTGGGTTCTGGGGATCAAAATACTGAGCACTTTACTGACTGAGGTATCTCCCCAATTCTCGGCATTTGTGTTTTTTTATCAGATTGGGTCAGAATTCAAGTAGGGCTTAGAGGCATGCATGGCAGGCTGGCTGGTCTGGAGGGTCCAAGGTTTGACAGGCTGGCTGCCACCTCCTGTCACCTCAGGGCCTCATCACGAAACTCTAGCCAATGAGTAGGACTTCCTATGTGGTACCTCTCAAAGTGAGCATTCCAAGACACAGGACGTGGGAGCAAGTTATTTCCGCCCTATCCTATTGGCCGAAGAGGTCACGGGTACCCCCCAGATTTTGAGGAGGGGACCTCCCCCTCCCCTGGAAGGTGAGCAGATGGTCATATTCACTCCTTGTCTCTCCTGTCTGTGGGGACTTGTGAGAGATCCTGTTGCAGCAGGGATAAAATGCCACAAGCACTGTCACTTGCTTCCCTTTTGACTTCACTGTATGATATTTATCTGGGGGGACCGTTTTTCTCATCTCATTAAGTTATGGGGATAACTGTTTGCCATTCTAATGGGGTGGGTGTCAGCGGGGTTGAGAGAAAGAGATCATCAGGGTTGGGTTGCTCTCAGGGGATTATGCAGGGTGGGGATGAGATGATGGGGGAAATTGCTGGTCACGTGACTGGAGCTAGATGAAGTCTGCCACCCTGGGAATGAGAAAGGAAGCCCCTTCAGAAACGAGATGAGTCTCAGAGATTCCCTCTGATGTCTTCCAAGGCTTAAGAAATACAGAAGCTCCTTGACCATCACACCGACTCAAAGTTACAAGTCTCCTTACGCTGCACTGGTATTGGGTTGCCAAGCAGCCACTAACCAAAGCTATCTTGCCCACGTTGGCTCCCAAGATTTGTGGGCAGCACCAAGAGCACCGAGAACTCTAGATGAGAGCCCTTTCTCTGCTATTCCCTCCCAGCATGACCTAGAGGCACGCAGCTGACTCCTTGCATTTGTGTCATCATGTTGTTGTCCCTTCCCCTGTCCCCCCCACCCTGCACAAGAGTCTCTCCCAGGACTCCAGGCTCTAGCAGGGGATGCCTTGAGACTCAAGAGGAAGGAAAGAGACAAGTGTGTAAGTGAATTGAGGGGTTCTTAGTACTATACAAACAGAAGGCCATCAGCCACATGATCATGCATGCTGTGGAATTAAGCCTAGGGCCTTGTGCTTCCTAGTCAAACACTCTACTTACTGAGCTTCATCTACCTCCAGCCTTCATTTTACTTTTTATTTTGAGAGTCTCATTAAATTGTCTAAGCTATCCCTGAACTCATTTCATATCCTACGCAGATCTTCCACTTGTGGTGCCTGAACAGTGGGACCACAGGCCTGTTTCGTGCCCCAGCATCCTAAACAGCTAGGACCACAGACCTGTATGGTGCCTCAGCATCCTAAGCACCTAAGACCATAGGCCTGTACTATCAGGCCCAACTCAGTGGTCTCTTCTTGCCAAATCCGTAGCTTCACCCATGTCCTCCAAGATGTCCCAGGCTAGGAGTCAGTGCAGCTTGGCTCCACTCAGCAGCGCACAGTCATATTCTCATGTACTTAGACTCTCTGATGGGCTGTCATATGTTGAGATAGTCTGGCCTTAGTCTAGGGCTCCTTAAGTATTCTGGTGCTATACTGCCCCATAGACACCCTCCTGGAGGGTCTAAGAGTCAGACAGATCCCTGGTAGGCAGACAGATAGGAAGAAAAACCACAATGAAAATGACAAACTTCTAGGATGACAAACTTTTGGTTCTTCCTCACCTTGAGCAGAGACAAAAACCCAGCACCTTAAAACAAGGACCTGGCATGTTTTTTTCTCCCACTAGTAAGGTTCCTCTTCTCGTGGACCATCCAACAATTCAAGGCTGAATCAGGACAGATTTATTCCAAATTTCTGGGCCTGTTAGCCTCCTTGTCTGTTCAAACTGATCAATCCCAAATTAGTAGAAAAAGATCCTTTGAATACCCTTAAAACCCTCAGCCCTGGACTCCATAGAGGGTCTATCTGTGTGACTTGTTCTCTCTTTACCAGATGCTTCTATCTGCTGTGCCTGAGACTTTCCCTGCTGCTACTTGTTTGGCGCAAGACCTTTCTGGTTCTTTAATTCTTTAACTGGCAAATGTTGCAGAATATTTGCTTACACTGTGTGAAAATGTGTCATTGTGATTGGTTTAATAAAAAGCTGAATAGCCAATAACTAGGCTGAAGAGCCTAGGCAGCACTTCCAGGGAGAGAGGAACTTGGGGAAAAAGAGAGGCAGCAGAGAAACATCAGTGAGACATGAAGGGAGTCAGACATACAGATGGAAGAAAGGTTAAAAAGCCATGTGTGAGAACATGGATTAATAGAAGCAGGTTAATTAAGTTTTAAGAGCTAGTTGGGAACAAGGCTAAGCTAAAGGCCAAGCTTTCATAATTCATAACAAGTCTCCATGTCATTATTTGGGAGCTGGTGGTCCCCAAGAGAAAATCTGACAAAAAAAAGACTCACTCCAGGCAGAGAAAACAAACCTGTTCCAGACCCATGGGTGGTAACATCCTTTTGACACTTTTGGCTGCAAGTAACAAAAACCCTATATTTAAATGCTAAGGGATTTTTCTTATTATACAACTACAAACTCCAATGCAGGAAGGATCCTGAGCTGGTTGCTTCTAGGCTCCTCCCCTGTGACCCTTTGGCTCTGTTTTCCTGTATTGGTTTCAGCTTCTACTTGGTACCCAAAAGGCTGCTGCAGTTCCAGATATCACATGCAGAGCCAAACCTCTGATCTCAGGTGGTGCTCAAAATATTCCTCAGCAGGCACATCAGAAAGTTAACCAATAAGAAAAGCCTCCACCTACAGAGGATCAGGGCTGCCCTTTATGTTTTGAGTCTTAAATTTTCCTCAAAGGCCCATGCTAATGGTTGGTCACCAAGCACTAGGAAATAGTGGGACCTATAGTGGAAAGTAGTTAGATCATTGAGTCGTGCTCTGGGATAGTAGAACTTTAACCCCTTCCTTTTTCTCTCTTTGCTTTCTGGCTGCAGGAAAGCACACAGCTTCTCTATGGTACACTACCATCCCTGATGTACTACCCTTCCCCAGGGTCTTCTCTATGGTACACTACCATCCCTGATGTACTGCCCTTCCCCAGGGTCTTCTCTATGGTACACTACCATCCCTGATGTACTGCCCTTCCCCAGGGCCTCTGAAACTACAAGCCTCCTTTTACACTTGGGAGCTCCCATAGTGCCCATCACACATGCTGACTATCACGAGTGTTTCCAGGATTGCTTTCCCAGAAATCACAAGCCCCTCCATCGGCCTTAGCTCGTTGACCAGAACTATATCACACCATGCTGCCTCCTACCCTGAATCAATTTCAGGAGGATTCCCGAAATGTTTCCCATAAGCTCATGTGTTTGAACAATTGGTCCCCAGCTGGCAGCATTGCTTTGGAAGGTTCTGGAATCTTTAGGAAGCAAAGCATTGTTGGAGTAAGTGGGTCACGAGGGATGGACCCTGAATCTTCATGGTCCAGCACCATATCCTGTTCACTCTTTGCCCCCTGGTTGTGGATTCAGTGTAGCCAGCACCTTCATGCTCCTGCTGCTGTACCTTCCCCACCATGATGGACTGTAGTCCCTCAAACTACAAGCCAAACACACCCTTCTTCCCTTAAGTTGCTTCTTGTAGTCAGAACAATGAGAAAATAGCTAATAAGTTGGGTTAGAATTGGAAATATTTGCCTGTGACTCAGGTATGGAGCCCCCTCTTTTGAGTCTGATGTGAACTGGATTTGGGTTCCTCTAGTAGGCTGGAGGATGGAAAAATCATCTCTCCTGTCCTCCCATCCTCCTCCAAAATCCCAGGTTCCTTCATGCTTGACTCAAGATTGCTGCTAACTCTGCCTGAGGCTGCTGGGTTTTGCACCCTTTCTGCGTCAGCATTAAGCATTGTGGCTTTTTAGGAAATTTATCTTCATCATCTCTGCAAAGTATGAAATGAGTGCCCTTCGCTTCAGTTAGGCCCATTTCATGGATGGACACACTAAATGTTTTTGAAATGAGCCTAGGAGAAGGTTAATGGAGGAGAGCTAGTGACAAGACAAGCAGTTAGTGCTGTATTGCGTGTCTCTCTCCCTCCTTCTTCCTCACACCCCCACCCCTTGGCTTAATTGATAGGCCAATTATTGAGTCTGTGGCCAGGCTAGGGGCCAGGAAGCTGTTTATAGCCTACAGATCTTGCCTTTTCTACCTGGATGAGTCTGCCGGCAGCCATGAGATAGAGGCGTCTTCCAGTGACAAGGGTGTGATGGAATTCCCCCATTACTTACTCTCGATGCTTTTGTTAGTCTGCATTTTATGCAGTCTCATGTAATAGAAAGGAATTCTGCAAAGCAGGCACACTGAGCAAGGCCACTGCACAGAAACTGCATTCCTTCTGCACCTGCAGCCACCCTGCTGGGGCCCATCTGTGTTCTGCTGGCAACATTCATGGCCCTTCCAGATGATAAGAGAGTTGCAGGCAAGGGGGACGGGGATGCAGCCGACTTTGCTGGCCTCCAGGGAGGCCTCTCTCTCTGGGTTTGGACCACTGGCTTTTAAAGAAGAAGAATAGCAAGGACATGGAGAAAAAAGCAAGAGAAGGGAGGGAGCAAATGGGTGTAATCCCAAGATGTCAGAAAGCATAGGAAAGGATGGTCAGCACCTGAGCCCCGGAGGTGGCACTGTGGGTAGCACCACCCCTCTAACGGGCAGTGAGGTGTGACTGAGGACACTAAGTGCTAATCAATTTGTGGAGCAAAGGGAACTACACAGGCCACCGATGGGTGTGTGGCTGATGCAGTGACAACTGAACCTGAACAGAGCCTTGCCCTGTGACTCACCCACAGAGGTCCACTCTTAGATAAACATCCAGAGCTGAGCACACATGTGCTCCTCCCCAAGCTGGAGCGTGGTCTCCATTATGGCATATGCGTTAGCCCACACCTGTAATTCTAGCACTCAGGAGGCCAAGACAGGTGGATTACTGTAAGTTAAAGGCCAGATAAGGGTATAGAGTGAGACTTGGTCTCAAAAACACACGAAGCACTATGAACATTAACCCGACCTCAAGATGACCTTCCCAAATGATGCTAAGAGCAGAATGGATAGGTGAGTCGTGGGGTGATTATACTGTGGAACACGCAGACACAAAAAGACAGACTGACCTGGGGAGACGGCTAAGGTTCTTGCCACTAAGCATGAGAACCCGAGTTCCAGTCCTGGAAAAAGCCAGGCACAGCAGTGCAAGCCTGGAACTTAGTACTGGGCAGGTGGAAGACACCTCAGATGCACTAGTCAGCCAGTCTAGACAAATGAATGAGCTGCAGATTCAGTGAGAGACCTTGTCCCCAAAATAAGGTGGAGAACAATTGAAGAAGACACCCAATGTCAATGTCTAGCCTCCCCAAGCAAACACAAGCACATACCTAAGAACATGTACACATACATACATACACATATGCACACTAAGGGCAGGCTGTCTTTAAATACAATAATATGGAAAAATTCCACATATGTTATATGGAGGAAAGAAGACAAACATGCAAGTGAAAGGGTTTCAGTACCCCGATTGCATCTCCACCAATGCAATCAGGCCTAATTAATAAGAATGAATGAAAAATGAAATTTATGCCATGGCAATGCTGAGCATGCATGGGCAGCCCGTATATGTTCTGTTGAACTTGTCCATATTGGGTCTAAGTTGATGAGAACGACTGACCAGGTCTCTTCCTCAAGAGGGCACCAGATCTCATTACAGATGGTTGTGAGCCACCATGTGGTTGCTGGGAATTGAACTCAGAAGAGCAGACGGTGCTCTTAACGGCTGAGCCACCTCTCCAGACCAGGTTTAATCTGAGCAAAGCAATCTGGGGTTTGGGATATCACATGGCAGGTCTATGGGCTGGGTGTTAAATAACCTGTATGAGTGGTCTTGACCATCTCAGGGGGAGGAGTCGCCTCCAGGCCTGCTTTCTGAGAAGGGGCGGGGTTTAGAATGGGGGAGAGTAAGATTGGAGAAGAGCTTCCAACTAAACAGGAAGTACTTGGGATGCTTATTTCACTTATATATAGTTCAAGGCCAGGCTTAAACAACCTGTGGTTGCAGAAACCAGAAAAATGGTGGCCTCCTGACTGAGTTTTGCCCCCACAGATTGAGCGTGGCATTGAAGGTACAACAGAGTGGGTTCCTTTAGAGGACTCTGTTCCCCACTCTTCCCCTAGCTTCTGTTTTCTTTCTGACTATCTCCTGTACCCATTGGCCTATAGGTAAAACACCCTTGTCTCATCTTCATGCTCCAGCTCTCACTGCAAGTCTGTCTCTGTGGTCAAATGGTCCCTTTCTACAGTGACCCTAGGTATATTGGACCAGAGCCCTTAGTAGCCTTATGTTATGATTTCCAGAAAGATCCTATCTCCAAATAAAGTCATTTTCGAGGTATGGGGAGTTTCGAATTGGTCACAGGTTTTTCTGGGGGGGATGGGGAGCACATTCCACCCTGCCAAGCCCTGCCCACCCACCCCACTAGTCTGAGCACATCCGCTGCAGAGATCAGCTGCCTGTAAAGCAAACTCTGCCGGAAGTGCCGCTGCAGGTGGCTGGAAGAAGATCAAAGTCCATCTGTTCCCATGCCCCACTTCCAAGAAGGAGAAAGGAGAAGCTGCAGGAGCACAGGTGCAGGAGACATTCCGAGGCCACCCAGGGCCCCAGCTCTTGCTGTATGGCATTGAGTGTGGCCGTCCATTCAAGTTCTCTAAAGCCGCTGTTCCCATGTCTCCAGGTGCCAGAGGCTCGGCTTTCACAGCACACGGCAATGGGCAGAGCCTCTAAACTGGGCTTTCATGACTGTAGACAGAATAGACTTAAGTTGATTAACTATTTTTTTCAATTATTTGCATCACACAGTGTGGTGATTTGAAAGAGAAAATGACCCCCTAAGGGAGTGGCACTATTAGGAGGTGTGGTCTTGTTGGAGGAAGTGTGTCACTGTGTCTCATATATGCTTAAGCCACACCCAGCGAGACCGATCAAGATGGGTCAAGATGTAAGAACTTTCAGCTCCTTTTCCAGCACCATGTCTGTCTGCATGGTGCCTTGCTTCCCACCAAGATGATAACAAACTAAACCTCGGACCTTTAAGCCACCCCAATTGAACATTTTCCATTCCTAAGAGTTGCCGTGGTCATGGTGTCTCTTCACAGCAATAGAAACCCTAACTGAG
>LOJH01041919.1:3171-17472 GCA_001685095.1 Ellobius talpinus | reverse complement strand
CCTCTGGAAGAGCAGTCAGTTCTCTTAACCTCTGAGCCATCTCTCCAGCCCCCTGTTTAATACTTTTATTGTTGGTTTTCTTAAAAGACCTTTTGATTTCTTCTCATTTTTTGCTTGTAATTGTATCCATTTATTTAGGGGGATTTTTTTACTTGCAATTTATGGGTCTCTATCATCTTCATATAGTTATATTTAAGGTCACTTATTTCTGATTTATCTGCACTAGGATATTCAGTTCTTGCTGATGTAGAGCCATTCATTTTTCGTGGTGACATATTGCTCTTTATTTTGTTGAATGTGTTCTTACACTGGTGTCTACCCATCTCCTTCTCCAGTGGGTAAGGTTGGAAACTGTGACTTAGGTTGTCACTCTTTTTCCAGGTTCAGTCTTGTCTCTGCCTCTGATAGATGCAGGTAAGATTCAAAAGCTTCTCCTCTGTGTAGGCAGGGCCAAGGGTCTGTTGGTTGCAGATGCCATGGGGGTGGTTGGGTATGAGTGGATGCTGCTTCTAGATATCCTGGGTTCCTATGCATGGGAGCAGGGTATTGTGTGTACCTCTTTGGGTCTATGGTCTAGAGATTAGGACCCTCCAGCTGGTGAGGAATATATTCATGTCCTCAGGTGTGGGCAGGGCTGAGGCTCAGTTGGTTGCAGATGCCATGGGGGATTTGGGGCTATTGGGAGGCTGCTTCCATGTCCCTGGGGCTCTAGTGCATGGGGGAGTGTCTTAGAGAATCATTTTATACTGGGGAATATGTTGTAGAAAATTCCATAAAAATTGACAATTATAAAAATGAGATATTAACATACTATTATTATAATTTTATATTGACTGCTATTTCCTAAAAGTCTAGGTATAAACTCCCCAAGGGACAAGGAATCCTTCTTGGGCTGAAGATGTGCTAAAACAACACACAATTCTCAGGCCCATGCAGTTTTAACCTTTTTATGTTAAGGTACCTTATAGATGATGCTGCAAAGAAAGTGCAAGTGTTCAGCAGTGGCAGGGTGTGTGTTCAGTTCTTGTTTAGGCAGTCATGGTCTTGAGACGTTACAGGTATAGCTTACTTTAATAAGACATACAATCTCATAGCAAGCCCCTTGACCCTCTGGGTTAATTTTAGCACTTAGAAAGCTGACCAAGAAGGATAGATTGAGTTCTAGGTCATCCTGGGGTCAAGACTGAAGAATAGGTTGGGCACACTGATGCACATTTAATGCCAGATTTTGGCAGGCAAAAGTAGGCATATCTTGGTGAATTTGAGGCCAGCCAGTTGTATAAAGTAAGGTCCCATCAAGAAGGGTTTCTTGTAGTCTTCAAAACAATCTTACAGGCTGCTTCAATGTTGTATACTTAATGCTACAGAGTAGAAGGCTTTAGAAATTTTTTTTTATTTGAGGACTTTTTAGGAAGTAGGGAAAAACTCTCACATAGTCTCTTAGTAGTGACTTTATTTTCTCATGTGTGTTTCCATTGTGCTCTTCTTTTCTCATAGTTCCATCCTCTCAGTCTTTTCTTCAGTTTATATATTGCACCAATTATTTCTGACATTATAAGAGTTTTAATAATTCAAAAACACCTGCAGCCCTAATTTGGGGCTGCTGAGTCAAATTATCTTCTATTATCTTGACTAGTCAGAATTGATCTTCACAGCTTGAGGTCAGGAATGGAGGTAAGAAATTAATCAATGCCAGCTAGCAATAATTTGGCTGGTTTTGTATTTACACACCTATCCAGGCAGTTCAGCTGTTGTGTCCTTGTGGTAGCAAGGTATTGGATCTAATCTAAAACTCTTTGAAGCTTTGTTTTGCCTAATAATATACAAGAAACATGTAACTGCAATTCTCAGCATAAATATTAAAGGAATTTGAGCCAGTCTTGACTCAACTGTTTTCCTAAACCATAAATCTAAGCTGTGATTAAAACAGCTTCTTGATGAAACTCAATGAGACCTGACTGTGTTAAAAATTAGGTAGCACCTCCCTGACTATCCGTCCAAAAATTTGTCCAGTAGAACAAAACGTATTTATGAGATAAACAATTAGAATACATGTAACAGCTATTCCACATAGCTGTTTTCTCACATGTAAAAATATAAACGGAAGCAAACAATACTCAGAGTCTATGGCCTCACAGCCATGCTTAATGACATTACCCCATCAGTGATTTTCAGATGCACTTTCACATGAAAAAACAGTCTAATGGAAAAAGTTAGGATGGCGTTGGCATCTTAGCTAGAATGAAATGGATATTGTCAAATATAGGGATTAAAAACTGAGGCATATACTCTGAAGAAAATGCTTGAATAGATCTTGGACTGCATACAAATAAGATAATCTGAAATAACAGGATCAACCAGAGGGAAATAAAGCCTGGTACTGAAAGCATAGCCAACTACCCAGGATTAGTGAAATCATGGATCTTGAACGAGAATCTATAATCATTTTACAAACCACCATAATCCCTAACTACATTATAAATAATTGACCTTATACACAAAAGTAAGTGTTGTCTTCACCCCTAATCTCTTTGCAATGTATGACGATGATTACAAAATATGACGACCAGTTTCAATGTAGTTATGTTGTCCAGTCACAATGGATGCATCTATAAAACAACTACTGTACTGAACGCAAAAGAATCACTAAGGAAGAAGTGGTGGAAAATTTATAATGACCAAGGATCACAGAGTGTGTAGTGAGATTGTGTTTCCTAGGAATATCAGAAGCTATACTCACAATGCCTCGCCAGCATGACTACCTAAACATAAACTGAACAAGAATGACTATGAACTTCTGCTGAAACACATGGACCTTACACAGAGAACTCCACACAACTAAGAACAAATGTGGAGTTAGTTCTCTCTTTTAGTCCTGAGCATCAATTTGAAGTTGTCATACTTGCCAGCAAGTACCTACCTGCTAAGCCATCTCACTGGCCCGCACATGGATATTTCAGGTGTCAAGTCCAAAAGTCTGTGATAGTAACAAACTTGTGAAAGGAGAGTCTAATTGAGCTGCAAGGCTAGAGATTGGCGTGGTAGATTTAATTAAATCATTTATTTCCTTTATAACTGTTTAGTTTCAAATTCTTGATGTAATTTTATCTGTAGAGCCTAAGAATGCTCAAGGGACTCTGCTTTCTTGTGATCCAGCTAGAAAACAAACAGGATCAACCTTTCTAAAATCCCTAACAGGATGAGATACAAAGTTACATATGACATTATTGCTCTTAATTTCTTTTAAGACATTTCTTCTAAAAAAATGATACATGGATAGCAGTTACTGCCTTTAAAAATCCACAGAAATTTCCAATTAGCTTCGACTTGTATATGAACTCTTTAGACATCATTAAAGACTTGGAAGTTTGGCTTTATTCTTTTCTGGTTTTATTTTGTATATTTTTATTGTTTTTTGAATTTATTAGATTTAAAAAAATACCAATCCAAGTTCCCACTCCCTCCTCTCCGCCACACACTCTGCCACTCCACCGCCATCTCATCCTCAGAGATGGTAAGGCACATTGCCTTGTGGAAGTACAAGGTCCAAGGCTGAGCAAGGTATATATTCAAATAGAATAGGATCCCAAAAAGCCAGTACATGCAGTAGGGATAAATCCTGGTGCCACTACCAGTGGCCCCTCAGTCTGCCCCAGCCATGCAACTGTCAAGCACATTCAGAGGAACTAGTTTGGTCCTATGCTTGTTCCTTCCCAGTCAGGCGGCAGTTGGTGAGCTCCCATTAGCTCAGGCAAACTGTTTCAGTGGGTGACCCCATCATGGTCTTGACNGCCCCTCAGTCTGCCCCAGCCATGCAACTGTCAAGCACATTCAGAGGAACTAGTTTGGTCCTATGCTTGTTCCTTCCCAGTCAGGCGGCAGTTGGTGAGCTCCCATTAGCTCAGGCAAACTGTTTCAGTGGGTGACCCCATCATGGTCTTGACCTCCTTGCTCATATTCTCATTCCTTCCACTCTTCAACTGGACTTTGGGAGCTCAGTCCAGTGCTCCTCCTTTTCAAGTATTAAAGGTTGACCAAATTTTCAAACAATCATACATTTTCCTAATTTCTGAAAGCAAGAAAGCCAAGAATATAATCCCCCTCCATATTAATAACTGAACCCAAGACCTGTGCCCTCCCATATAGCTCTACTTACAGTCAAATTTTGTTAATAAAATACCTAATGCAGGTAGAATAATGACATACCTGTAGTTACATTTGCGGAGGAGGCTAAGGGAGGACAGATTAAACCCATGAACTGAACATCAGCATCTATAACAAAGAAACCAGACTCAATAAGAAAACATTTTTTTAATTTGAGTATTTCATTCATGTATATAATAAATTTTGAGCAACTATACCTGTAACTCCCTCATATTCCCCCATCACTTTGCTCAAAGAATCACGTGCTTGTTCAAAATAGCCCAAGTCCAGAAATATGTGCATTTACATTTAATTTTATTACATTTTATGTATTGTGTTGTGCATTGTACATGTTTGTGAGTGTGTATGTAACATTACGCAGGTTGAGGTCAGAGTAAATGTTGTGGAAACAAATTCTATGTTACCTTATGGAGCCCTGGCATGTTTCTTTATATCACTGAACCAGGTCACTGATCCCAGAAATATAGTCCATTTTCTGGTCTGTTTAGCTATTCAAGACATGGTGTCCCTGTGTAGCTCTGGTTGTCCTGGAACAGACTCTGTAGACCAGCCTGGGCTTGAACTCAGAGATCTGCCTGTTTTTGCTTCTCAAGCACATGGATTAAAGGCATGAACCACAACCATCCAGCTGAAAAATATATTTTTAAAGGTAATTTTTTAAGATACTGATGTGCTCAGAAATTAATAATATTATGCCTACATTAAAAGAATGTTTTCTTTTTCTAACATGGGTAACTAAGAGACTGGTATCTAGTTGATTCTGTACTCAGTGCTGAGAACATGTTTAATATGAAACAGGTATTGGTGTTTGTGGAATAAAATGATTATCTTCAAATACTTTTCAGACAGATACTCCGAGGATAGCAGTGTATTCTATAATCAATTTTGTCACATTTAGTCTTAAGAGGTGTTTCATTAAAGTAGAATCAAAAAAGTTAGTGGTAAGACTTCTTTGGTAGGAATAGAAAAAGTCTGTAGAGCACTATCTGATACTCATCAAGTCCAAAAAGAGTGGACATGAAAGGTAAAATAAAGGGGCTATTTCTGGCAATATTTAAACTCAGGATTAGTGTTGATGGCACTCAAGAGACTTTCCTTACTAAATTAGTATAATTATAATGTATGTTTTTTACATGTACAGTTCTCAAATAATATGATTAACAATTAAATTAATAAACATATATAAAATACATAAAACCTAAAAGGTAATTTGTTCATATATATGCACTGAGAAATTTTCTCATAAAATTAAATTATATACTTTCTTTAAAAAAAAAACTTTGAATTACTTACCTAGTATTAAGAATTATATATATTTGTTGTTATTATACATATATAATCACTGGAGCAATCAATTTATAATCTATCACTATGTATTACTGTATAGTGCTGTTACATACTATGAATTATAATATATTGTCTATGTTTAGATCAGTATTTACCTATTTCCTGACTCCTCACCAAATGGTAAACACTGCTTTACTCTTCTATTTGTGCTTTCCTGGAAACCCCAAATAGTAAACACTGCTTTACTCTTCTGTTTGTGCTTTCCTGGAAACCCCAGGACTTAGCAGAAAAATTTTCTTTACTAGAGCAGGAATGAAATATGAAATGTAACTGTTGATTTTTTGAGCTACCATATGATTCTAAGAATTGAATCCAGGTGCTCTGGAAGAGCATTTAGCTCTTAACCACTGAGCCATCTCTCCAGCCCCATCATTCAGCCCTTTAACTACAATTGAAAATGGTGACTTTAGAACTGGAGACAGAGTTGACTTTCTCCTTCTGCTGTGATTGGAGCTTTAAAGATGGTGTTTCCCTTTTCAGCATCAATTTATTTAATTTTTGAATGTTTTTTTCTTCTGTTTTGTTTTTTTGTTTGTTTGTTTGTTTTTCAAAACAGGGTTTCTCTGTAGCTTTGGAGCCTGACTTGGAACTAGCTCTTGTAGACAAGGCTGGCCTTGAACTCACAAAGATTTGGTGACTTCTGCCTCCTAACATCTGGAATTAAAGCATGCACCACCACCACCTGTCTTTAATTTTTGAATTTTAATGTGTTTAAAGATAGAATGCTACAAGATTAACTTAATAAATATGTAACTTTCCACTAAATATCAAGAACCTATCATCTTGATTAAAACAAATAAACCAATCTTGCCATGTATGTAACGGTTCATACTGCTCTACAAATTATTTATCAGTATATGTTTCCCACATTCTTTAACTTTATACAATAGGAAAGGTTACTTTCTGTAAATATATGTAACGTGCTTCAGAGGTATTTGCTAAAACATTTCAGGTGTATAGTTGGAGTATAAATCAAAGATTAGTAGTTAAATGCATAAAAATTTAATTGACAAGAAACCCCAATGTATTATTTAGGGTTCTCTAGATTCATAGAACTTATGGAATGAATCTATCTATATCTGTCTGTCTGTTGGCATGTTTATACATATACACATATATACATACAGATACATATCTATATGTTTGGGTATACATGCACATATATGTACAAACATACACATACACACACACATAAATTAATGGAATAACCTCCAGGCTGCAGTCAAATAATGGCTACCTCTGCATGGAAAGTCCAACAATCTAGATGTTGCACAGTTCCATGGGGTCTGGGTGTCTCAACATTTTTTTGTGTGTGTGTATGCTGGCATCCCAAAGAAGTAGGTTTTAAAGCCAGTTAAGGAATGGATGTGCTGACAAGGTGAGGGAAAGCAGATATGAACTAAGGTGGTATCTTCCTTCTTTCATTGTCATTCCAGAAGAAGGTGTGACCCGGATTAGAGGTGTGCCTTCCAGCCTCAAATTCTGGATTAAAGGTGTGTGTCAGCCAGCTCAGGATCTGAATCAAATGCATGATGTTTTCTTGTCTTAAGGCCAGTTCACAACTGTGCCTTCCATTCCTGAATTAGGGTTCACTCCAGATGTAGTCAAATTGACAACCAAGAATAGCATTCCTAATCCACTCCTTGTCAACTTGGCATACAATCATATTGCCTCATATCATAGTTAATTACCAGATGAAAAACAATAAACAGGTCATAATTCTGACTTAACCTAAATATCCCACAAACAATCACTCATGCATTATATACTTAGAATAGTGCAGATATCCCTTGGGGGATATCTTTGTAGTATTTCAAACTTGCATCTGATTACCACTGATATTCTCTTAATTGATGTTTCAACATATGATGAGGAAATAGAACATACAGATGTCTGTACAAATACATTATAAATAAAATACAACAGAAACACTCATGTCAGTTTAATCCCCATTTCTACAACTGGTCACATGGCCATAGATATATAAATCTCCCTTCCTTGACTACCCATTCTATACTTCTTTTACCCTCTGCAGGTACATCAAGTGGTCTTGGTTCTTTTCCTGAAGAAGTGAACCATACTTTCATATCTGATGCCCTTTGTCTCTGACCTCTGTCAACCTTTCTGGATTAGATTTTTGTAGTTTCCCATTAACTTTAATCACATGGCAAAGTAGCATCAAGAGATGCCCTAATATATCTTCTGCACCCCAAACATAAACCTTTATACCTCCATTGTGGAGAGGCAGTCAAATTTCACTGTGGTAGTCTTGATATAACACCCTCTTAATGCTATTATTCTTTTCTTAGTCTGCTTGTTGAAGGTTGTTTGTAGCCTAAAATGACCAGTGAAATGTTTGGGTTTCTCTTTCAATGCAATGTTTGCTATTGTAGAACTTTAAGACAACTCTGAGGCCTCTCAGTCTTAGTGCTTCCCCCCTCCCCTGGGAACCAGGAATCTAACAATTACCCACACATGTACTGAAATGTTGGAAACTCTCCATCTCCCTGAGTCTTTGTGAATGTTCTCCAGATAGAACTTAGTTATTAAAATTGGGGCAAGATAACCCTTAGATGTTGACTCAGTTGCCCGATGTTTTCACTCAGTCCCTGGGAAGGGGTCAAAGTAACCCTCAAATGTTTCCTATTACCTCACCTGATCTGGCAACTGCTCTCCAGCCAATTGTTGGTAATAGCCCTTTGAATAAGCCAATCCCAATAGTTGAAAAACAACTCCCAGAGTCCCCCCTTGTTTCTGTGGCTTTTTGCTTTAAAAGTAGCCTTACTAGCTATTCAGGGTCTTTCTGGCTTTTCGAATGCTGAAAGACCCTGTCACTACAGAATTAATTAAATCATCATGCTTTTACATCAACTATGGTATGAGAGTGGTCCCTTGGGGTGACTCCTCCTTGGTGATTGGACTCTAGGGTCCAACACTGTGGCTCCTGGCAGGAGCACTCTCCCCTTTGTAACTAAAACTTTTTGGTCAACAAAATATAGGGTTGTGGAAACAGAAAGCAAAAACTTTCCTATTGAGTCACTAGGGTTAACAGTGGGTGGAAATGTTTCCTTTTCACCCTTTGATTCCTGTACCCCAGATCCTAGCCGTAGTAGAAGCTATACCATATATTGAACACTGATTCAAAGCTTATACAGCCTTCCGGAGAATCTTGCACCCAGCCCTCAAGATGCTGCCACCTAATTGATGATGGAACAATGTCTTCAAGGAACAAATGCCATTCCATCTTTCTATGAGACTACCTCATTCAGCATTCTAGGGGTCATGATAAGACCAGTGGTTTCCATGTTTGTGGGTACACTGTCCCACTTCTCTGGCTATTAAGTGAGTTCTCTGGTCAGAAGCAATATTGTGTGCAATACCATATGAAGAAGACATTCTGTAAATCTATTACTGGTGGTTTTGGAATAAGTATTACATGTAGGAAAGGAAAATCCATAACAGAATAAATACCTACTTCAGTAAGGACAAAGACATTTCCTTTTCATGGAGAAAGCGATCCAGTGTAGTCAGACTATCATTAGGTTGCTGACTGGTCTCCCCAGGGAATGGTGCCATATCAGGGGCTCAGTGTTGGTCTCTGCTGTTGGCTGGTCTGGCATTCAATAGCAACTATTGCCAGGTCAGCCATGATGATGTAAGTCCATGTTATTGAGCTCATGCCTAATCCCCATCTCTGCCATCATGGTCATTTTGTTCATGGGTCCATTGCGTAATGACATGAATGGCCAGAAAAAGAGTCTGACTGTCCACAGAAAGAGTCATCCTATCTGGTTGACTATTGAACTCCCACTCAGATGGTCACCTTTTGGTGAACATTTACATAGGCTACAAGTATCTTCACACCTATTGACTATTTGGTGAGATCTATCCACATACTTCTTCCCCAGATGTCTTTTCTTACCAGTTTTCCAATCATGCTATTTCCAATTTCCTGACCATCCAGTTATTCTATTGGGTACAACCAAACAACGGGTGAATGGTTCTATGTTAGGCTCTTTCTCCATCCAAAGAATCCACATGATGACGTGTACTGCCTGAACCGCTGCCCAATGTGAAGATTCCCCTTTATCAGTTTCTTACAAGGTTGCTTCAGAAGTGTTGAAATGCTACACCTGTCCACTTCTGGGTGTTACCTAAATGACATACAGAACTATCATCATTAAACCAGGCTCTTGTCTTCTCCTCAGTCAACCAATCATAAGAAACACCCCAAGAGACTATGGGTGCATGCTTGGCATCAGAAGCAATGTAATAGGAGTAGAAACCCTAGGCATTTGGACAACTTCTTCATGTAGCTTGCTTATGCCTTCAGAAACTGATTGGGCCTGATCTCTTATATACCACTTCCATTTGATAACTGATTGCTGCTGTGCATGTCTTATGTTATGGGTCCAATAACACCCAGATCATGATGGGCAGTTTATGTCACACTGTTAGGTGGTGGACCAATGTCAAATTTTCAGTCTCTCCCAATAGCTTGGAATAATGGCTTGTCACATGCTTAGTCTTTTTTTATTTTTGAAAATGAATCTTAGGGCACCATTGGCAGGCACTTGAATTTACTTTGAGAGTTACTGTATTGTCCCTACTCTCCTAAGCTCATTTTCTTGTACATTATTCAGTTTTCTATGTGTGTATGTATGTGTGTGAGTGTGTGTGTGTATGTTTTTGTGTGTGTCTGTGTGTGCATGTATAGACTATTTAGCACAGGCTTTAGTACTCCCAATGACCTTTCAGCCTCTGCTTTAGTGATATATCATATGTATTTTAATTAATAAATCTTGCCTGAAGATCAGAATATAAAACAGCCATGGCAGTGGTGGCACAAAGCTTTAATTCCAGCAGCCACCCTAGTTAGCAAGAAGCCAGGTGGTAATGGTGTATACCACCTATTGACACAAAAAAGTGGAAATATAGTGACATTTCATTTGTATTTTATTTACTATAGCTTGCCTGAAGATCAGAATACAAAAGAGCCACACTATTCAGCCACACAGACCAGGCAGTTGTGTCACACTCTTTAATCTCAGCAGCCACACTTATTAGTCATAGAGCCTGGGTGATGGTGGTTCACACCTTTATCCCAGTGTTAGAGAGAAACATGAAGCAGGATGAGAGAGGAACTCACTCTCTTTCAGTCTGAATATTTCACAGAGGTAAAACTCTCTAGTAGCTTGGCTGTTTTGTTTTTAAGATCATCATGTCGAACCCCAATATCTGTGTCTGGGTGCTTATTATCCATGCTACACTCTGTGTCGAGATAGCTGGTACTAAAAGAATGCACTAGCACCCAGAACTTGAAATCAAGTTTTATCACACAAGTCTCATCTTCTTATGGTGACCAGGGAGGCCCAGAGAGGGTGTATGAATCCTGTTTACCAGAGTTACAGATTGTAATGCGAGTCTATATAAACTTGGAGTGGAAGATGGATGCTCTGAAAGAATCTTCAGAGCACATAACTCCTAAAGTATTTGCCACCCTAAGTTTTATATACTTGAATTTCTTTCATGTACGAGCCAACCTAATCAGGGTCAGACATTTGATGCTGGTTAAAGAGTAGAATTCTTCTCCATTTGAGATAATTAGCCTCAGGCAGAGATGAACTCCCTAACTCTTTATCCAATTCAGCCTGCTCAGTCCATTATCCATATATTTATGTATTCAACAAAAATGGATACATCAAGTTATATTTGTATATTTCAGTATATGTATTCACCCATACTTAACATGGAAGAAGTTGGAAAGGGAGAAAGATATGGACTGAAGAGATAAAAGGGGAACATCATGTAATATTTTTAATTAACAATTTATAGAAATACATTTCAAATAAAAGAGGGATAGATAGATGGCTCAGGAATTAAGAAGTCTAGGTATTGTTACAGTGGACCCAGCTTCCATTCATAGGACCCATAGGGTAGCTAACCATTTGCTGTAACTCCAGTCCCAGAGGTTTCTTAACTTCTTCTGGCCTCTGTAGGTGCTGTGTACAGACATGTACAGGCAAAACACCAAAAACTAAAAAAAAAATTACAAAGTTAGAAAAAGGAAAGAGTTAAATTATTTACATTGATTTCGTAATCCTGAGACGGACAGCAGCCAGGACTAGCTAAAATGAATTCATTTCAGTCTTGCATGAAAGCAGCTGTGGCCTTCTGCCAATCCAGTCTGCCCAGAGGCAAAACAGCTTTATCTTTAATCTGAGGTTAACACAGATCATCATAATGGTTCATCTAGGAACAGAGTATACCGTGTTGTTAGGTAACATTTCCTTCATGTGTTCCATATTTGTGTTCTCTATCTTGTATATCCATGAGAACTGTGACATTCGTACGATCATATTTTAGATCAAATATCAGCAATGACAGGTGGCATAGACTCCAAAGCAACCACTTTTCACAGTCATTTACTTGATTTTCAGCTGAGATATTGTAGTACAAGTTAACATGCCAAAGGCATTTCTTTCCATGATTTTATAATTTATATAAGTTCCTGCATGACTCTGAATGAAGAATGTCCCTAAATGTCTCTGCTTATACATTGTGATTGTAAGTAAATGTGTGTGTTAGAGCTCTGAAACCGCAAAGATATCCTGACTTATAGGATAGCCAGGCTATATCTAGAACTGCAATAGAACAGGTCTGGAGGTGTAGAACAGAGGTAGGACAGCTCTGGAGGTGTAAAGCCACAATAGAAAGGCACTGGAAATTGGAGCTGCAATAGGACATCTCAGCCCTGGAGGAAAATGTGTCCTTGTTAGGAATTCAGGCTATCTGAAGTTGGGATGTGGTGGGGGGTGGTCTCTGGCAGGATATAGCAATACCCCTCCTCCCCTGGAGAGCTGCTATGACTGAGATCTCCTCTGTTCCCGTAAGGAAACATCCTAGCAGAGCTATCTGCTTCTTCTTCTGCCCTTTCTTCTACCAAGATGTTACTTCTTCTGCCAATGATTTGCTAAAGGGGAAGCCACTGCAGAAATATAACAGTCTCCTCAACTCCTGGGAAAAGTTGTTACATTTTCTGCTAAGCCCTGCTCATCCCCCTCTATGTGATCATACCAGCAAGGTTCTTCTGTTCTTCTCTTCTGCTCAGCCTTGCTCAGTCCCCCTAAGGGAATGCCTCAGCAAGGTTTTTCAGTTTAGTCCCTTAAGGGACCTTCCAGCCAGGCTGTTCTATTCTGTGCCTGTGAATGAAGATCTTCACCCAAGATTCTTTTGAGAAAGAAATTATTTTGGGAAGGAGAAGTCCAGGAGAGTGGCTGCCTCTACCAGGGTGAGGAAGGACTGCTTAAAACTGAACAGGTAGAGAGGCTTATATAGGCTTTTTAAGGGCAGAACTTTCCTACTGAGAAATTTTTCTGCTCAGCAATGGGGTAGTTTTTCCTGTTCAGGGATTGGTTAATTTTGTTGTTCAGAGTGAGGGATGGCTCTGATTTCAAAGCCAAACCATGTTTCTGTCACTGGGATAGTTTAGCTTTTTAAAAAATCTAAACCTAGGTCCAAGGAATATTTCTTTCACTGGCTCTGATTCTGAGGACAAATTGTGTTTATTTGACCCTGGTTTTCAGAATCAGAGTTAAGTACTTGGTTAAGGATAAAGTGTTTCTTTTCCTGGTTCAGGCTCCAAATCCAGGGTGTGTTTCTTTCACTGGCTCTGGATTCAGGGTCAGGGTGTTCAGGGATTGGTTGGTTTCCTTGGCTGTCCCCTTTACCCTATAGTGAAAGACCCCCACCTAAATTGGTACTTGGGAAGCCTTTAGCCCTGGATAAATGGAAATTTACAGAAGTTCNCCCTTAGTCATAACCCGGCCTCTGTGCCAAGAAAAGAAGGAACATCTGGCCCCCCAGGACTTGTTGTCGAAACTCGCAAATTGCTGATGCATGCCATATCTAGATCTATGGTTTTTCCAGGAAATTTAGGGACAGGCATGAATAATGAACCAATAGAAATGCTGTTGCTATGCTTGCCAATTATGTAACCCTTGCACCCTATAAAAGTTGCTTGGAAAGCCTTGCTCGGGGTGCCCAATCTGCCTAGCTGGGTCACCCACAAGCGCTTGTGTGATTAATAAAGCCTCTTGTTGATTGCATCCACTGCCCTGACTTATTGAGTCTGGGGGAACGAAGATCCCGAATTGAGGGTCTTTCATATAGTGATCATTTTCAGAAGTGGATTTGAAAAATGTGAGTGCTTAGGAACAGACCTCTATGTGAATGTGTCCATACTCTGCATCCCATGGTTCCTTTGCTTAAAAAAAAACATTGTTTTGTAAATAACTGCCATGCTCTCCTTGCTTCCTGCAGGTAAGAAATCTTTCTGATTTCCTCTGTCTTGGCTGTTGTGATGGCTATTATTTATTGTCAATCTGATTACCTCCAGAATTAAGTAAAACCCAAAGAGTTGTGTAAACCTGTGAGAGATTTTTCTTAAATGCTTTGAAATTGAAGACCCATCTTTAATCTGTATCCACCTTTAGCTTCTTGATATAAGTGCACACCATTTACCCAAGCAGTCAAGAGGCAGAGGCAGTCAGATTTTCTGAGTTTGAGGCCAGCCCAATGTAATGATCTGTCCTGTCCCTTTAAAAGACAAGCCATACCCACTCCCTTCCCCATCCCCTGAGGCAAGCTGATTTTAAGCTTCCAGCCTGAGTCTGAGTCTCCTCCTTTTCCTTTTCCATCTCCCTCACAAAGAGGCAGCTTTGGTCTCTCCTCTCTTCTCCCCTTCTCTCTCTCTCTCTCTCTCTCTCTCTCTCTCTCTCTCTCTCTCTC
>LOJH01041917.1:0-14302 GCA_001685095.1 Ellobius talpinus | reverse complement strand
AGGTGTAAGATGGTATCTCAAAGTTGTTTTGATTTGCATTTCCCTGATCGCTACCTCAGTCTCTAAGAGCAGCAGCAATAGCCTGCATTGTTTGTGGAGTCTCTTGGTTATGGTGTTTTTGTTAGACAGTCTTTGACTCTTGGCAGAGCAATATCAGCCCAAGTGGCATAACTTTATTTAAGCTATCTATGTGTATAAATGGGCATATATATGCCCATTCATATATATAGCTTAATATATTATAATATATATATTATATAGTACTTAATTTTACATAAATGATGATTCCTTGGGCTTTTCCAGACATCCATGGTATTATTTTACCCTCCTCCCTCTCCCACTGTATTGATCTCTCTTCTCCCTCCCTAATTAAATCCTCCCATTTTGCCCATTTCCCCCTGCAAATCACTTGCACCCTGCTATTTCTGTGTCTAGTGCTCTACCTCAAGATCCCCTTTTAACTTTTCCAATTTCTGTTGCATTTAGAGTTGTAATGACACTGAATCACAGTGACAACCACCATGGCACAAGAGCTTTGAGGAACAGCAGTGACACTCAGCAGCTCTCTAACTGGTCTAAAGGCCCGTTCAGCAGGAGAGAAATGGCACCTCTACCAGGTGGTGCACTCACATCTGAAGGTCAGGAGCTGAGACTCACAGGCAAAGAAGGACATGTGGTGTCGTCTTCCTAGGTCTGGGTCACCTCACTCAGTATAACATTCCACTGTAGTTATCTTCAGCATTGTTCACAGATGTCAATGTCTACCAGTTCATTAGCAAACTAACAGGAGTCTTAGAAATCTTAGTTCTAAAAACCATTAATATCCACTTAAAGTTTCAAATTTGCAAAGTCGGAAAATAGTTTGCCAGATTACAACATGACAAGATCTGAAATCTGTAAACAGAAACTGTGCTTTCACTTTTCCAGCCACCCAGACCCAAATAATCACATAGAAATGATATTAATTACAACACTGTTTGGCCAATGGCTCAGGCATATTTCTAGCTAGCTCTTACATCTTAAATTAACCATTTCTATTATTCTATATTTTACCATGAGGCTCATGGTTTGTTACCTTACATCTTGCTTCTGGGTAGCTACAAGGTGTCTCTCTGACTCTACCTTCTTTCCTCCTCTATCTCTGCTTTGATTTCCCACCTTGCTATATTCTGCCCTGTCATGAGTCAAGGCAGCTTCTTTATTAACCAATGGTAATGAAACATATTCACAGCATACAGAAAGGCATCCCACATCAGAAATCAAATAATGTTGTGTTTAGATGAGTCCTTTACAGTTCATGTATCTTTCAGTACATTGTGTGCTATATCCAACCTAATCCGTGGAAAGTAAGCCCCTCCCCAAACTATTCTAAACTAAAATTAGCAAGTTATAAGTTATGTGTACTCTCTTTTTAAGAAGAGAGTATGAATGGACACAAGAAGCAACCATTCAGCAGATAACTGATTGGCACTCTTGTTCCCACTAAATAATTCAGTGTCTCTAATGGAAGTCAGATCCAATGTCTTCCCAGCGGATGAGCGTTGTCCAATATTCAGGTAGCAGTTCAAGGCTTGTAGAGAATAACAGTGAAGTATGAGGTAAAAAAAAATAAAATATTTTAATGGTGTTCATATTCTCCTGGGAGCTATCCTGACATGAAGTTTCTAGCTTCCTGGGCATCTGTCGCACCGTGAAGAGACAGGGAGAGGGAGAGAATGAGTGAAAATCAATATTCAGATGTGAAACAGTCAGAAAGTTCAACAAGGGGCACCGGTATTAACAGGTTTGTGTATGTGGTGAGCCTTTCAGAAGTCCCTGGTCTGAAGCGGACAGAAGATGTACTAAGTAAACAACTCATTAGGAACCAAATGGCCAGGTTTGCTGAGCTCAAAAGGAGCTCACTCAATCTAAGGGAGAATATTCATGTGAGACCGTCTAGAGACTTCAGCAACAGAATGAACTGTTGCATAAAGTGCTGTGTTGTTCTCTGTCTTCCTCTCTCTCATTCAAAACAGGAAGAGAATATTGATTTCCTAATCTTGGCCACCAGCCCCACCTCTTCTCACCATAAGTACTGAGATGAATGAGAGTGAGTCTCTCAAAGCACTAAGTAATCTTCAAGAGAGTACCGCCTTATAAATTAAAAAGAGAAATAAAAAAAAGAAAGAAAAGCTGTATTATTATGGGGTAGAAATGTCAGAGAGAAAGTTGGAGCTCTTATCAAAGGCTGTTGCTGCCCCAACATTTGCTGTCAGCCCTGAAAAGGTGGCTGTGAAGCTCATTGTATCCAGTCCTGGTTGGCCTTGGGCCCAGCATACAGTGGGATTTCTGGCCAATGGCCCCTTACAGTGGAAAGGCTGGCGCCTGGCCCAGGGATTAGAGAACTTTCATTTCTTTGTCTCATTGATATTAGTCACAGAATCTCCCTTTTCATGCACAACCCAAACCCATGTGGGGTGGGGGATAGAAGCCGAAATTGCTGCAAACTCTGAGCTCTTGAGTTCCCTAGGACTAAGGAAATTGTCCATTTCTAACTCGCTTATACAACATCTGTGTCTATTTTGTTATGCACATTTATCAGGAAATGGATAGTATGGGGTGTCCTTGAAAGAAAAATTGTTTTACAGATATAAGAAACTATAAGTTAACCTTGAATAAACAAAGAAGTCAGTATATTTGGCCTTTTTACCCTTCTCTGCTTGCCTTCCAATTTCTTCTCTTTCACATTCTTCTTCTTTAATAAATTAATAACTATCCTGAAATTTCATCTCAAAAAATAATTTGGTGAACAAAATTTGTGGGCTCATTTTCTTCAGTTCCTCTGTGTGTGTGTGTGTGTGTGTGTGTGTGCGTGTGTGCAGCCTTTTCAAAAGACCACATGTAATACACAGTTGAGGGAGTTTTGGATCCCTTGCATTGCAGAATCCATCCATGTAATGACATCCTAGATTCATATTCTGTTCAAATCTTGGAGAATATTGTGCTTAGTATCATAGGATAAGGTTTGGTTTCAAATAATAATATGGTCTTAAACAGTCATCTCTAGTGGAAACTAGAAATCGTATCCAAAATCAAATTGGGACAACACTAGCCAGCAACTGATTTGAAAATAAATCCCAGAGCTCCAGCATCCCATAACCAAAGGACTAAGTTTTTCATTTATTTGCCTGATTCACCTATGCTTTGGTACAAGAAAAAAACCAATGACTTAGAGTAAAGTCAAAACTCAGTACATATCATAACCTTGCCTGTTTTCATTACATTGCAAACTTGCCTTTAGTGTGTAAAATCAGTTAACGTGGGCATGGCATTTTCTGGCACCAGTGGAGAGGTAGAAGAAATCAAATAAGAACACACAGATAAAAATCAGTTGCCTTGATAATAAGTTCCCACTGTCCTCATTAGATGATTCCTGCTCAGCTTCTTTTGAAGTGGGGAGAATGGTGACCATCCTTATAGGGGTCATGATGTGTTCTATGCTGAATGACAAATATATCGGGAAAACTCTGAAGATTTCCATTATACGGGTAAACAGAGTTGCTCCTGCACTTGATCCAGCATGGAAGGGTTGACAATCAAAGAAAAATGCTTCTTTTGATTTTATCTTCTCTAAAGACTTCAAAACTCCTATAATTATGAAATTTCCAATTCCTGTATCAGTGGCAAGGTAAAGATTGCTAGTCTCATATGTCAGATAAAAATGAAGGCCAAGAGTCATTGGTCTTCTACCCAAAGTCGGAGCATGTTCCAGCAGCAGAACAAGGGCACTGACTGCTCATTTTTGGTCCCTTATTCCTGTGTCTGCATTCCTTCCAATTGACAGCTGTTTGTTTGAGTCAAAAAATATTGATCTTGAGGAGAAGCGTCACTGGTACTGAGTCATCTAGAAACATGCCATGGTGAGTGAGGAGTTTGTCTGAAGGCAGTGTTTAGGTCTGGAAAGATCTATGACTACAGAAAGCAGCAAGAACCTGTGTTCACAGGCCACAGGGAATTGTTACCAGTTTTGACAAACATAATACACTGGGGGCTGGAAAGAAATAGGTACATTAGGAAGGACCAAATTTTAGATGGTGCTTTCCAAGTACTTTTTCCTGATGCTATAGAAGCTGAGATTCACAAATAGAAGGCTGACAGGATAGCAGCCACTTCTTGCATTTTCATGCTTTGAGGCTGTCTCCATGTTTTATACATTTGCCAAATCTGTCTTTCTAAATATGATTTGCGTTAACTCCATCTGGAGTTTTTAGTGTTCCCGGGTCCTTATGGCATCAATGGTAAAGGCAATTTCAGGACCCACTGCAAAGTGGACTTCATGATAATTCAAGTTCGTACCTTCATCTGCATTCTCTGTTTGGATGGAACCCGTCTCCTTTTGATTTTCCTAAGCTCCAGTGTGGATGACTCCCCTGCCCTTCTTTTTAACCGATGAAGCATTCTTTGGCTTGAACTCCTAAGCATTAGTTATTAATGCTACTTGTGTAATCTGGTAGCAAATAGGGCCTGTAATTCAGGATGACACAATCTGAAGTCTGCCAGTCAGGTACCCGTAGTCTTGATGTCTGTGCTGATTGACTTTCTGTCAACCTCATGAAAGCCCGTATCATTTCAGAGGAGGAAATTTTAATTGAGAAAACATTTCCGTCGGATTGGCCTATGGCAGTTCTGTAGAGCATTTTCTTGATTACTGATTGATGTGAGAGGACTCAGCCCACTGCAGTCATTGCTACTCCTGGGTAGGTGGCAGTGAGCAGTATAAGAAGTCAGATTGGGCCGGGCGGTGGTGGCGCACGCCTTTAATCCCAGCATTCAGGAGGCAGAGGCAGGTGGATCTCTGTGAGTTCGAGGCCATCCTGGTCTGCAAGAGCTAATTCCAAGACAGGCTCCAAAGCTACAGAAAAACCCTGTCTCAACAAGAATTAAAAGAAGGCAGGTTCGAAAAGCTGCATGCCTCCATGGCCTCTGGTTCATGGCCAAGAAATTCTCTGCTTCAGTTCCTGACTGCAGGTTCCTGTGCGCTTCCCTCAGCGAAAGACTGTAATACATACACTGAAACAAATCCTTTCCTCTTCCAAGTTGGTTTTGATGAGCATTTTACCACATCAACAAAAGAGAAAACTAGGGTAACACTCTTCCTAGTTGACTCTCAATTTATTAGCTGTTTAATGTTAGACATTAAAATCCAGTGTTTGAAAGGAATAAATAAGAGTGAATTGTTAGCTACTTTTGAAAGCCATAGAACACAGTTTCTTAAAAAGGAGAATGCAAGTCCTAAAATGAATTAATTTCAAAGCATAACAAATGATAGAACTCCAACACTGAGCACAGGCAATGTGATATGAGTGTTTGCTTGGGCCTTCCACCTGGGACTGAGGAGAAATGATTCAGAATTAGCAAAAAGTCCGTTGAAGTGGTGGCTACATAGGACGTTTGTCAAAAGTCATCAAGCTGTGAAGTTAAAATAGAGTCGTTTGAATCTTAAAGGACATGTTTCTTGATAATGTGTATTTTTCATATGCAGTCCTCACTTAATGCAGTATTTGACCCAAAATTTAATGTGATAATTAAAAAACAAAGCAAACAAAAAAGAAAAGAAAAACAACCTCTTTATTATACTTAACCATGTATAATCAAATGAATCTATTTTAACTTTTCAGCTTGATGACATTTTGACAAATGTCCTGTGTAGCCACCACATCAATAGACTGTTTGCTATTCTAATCATTTCTCTTCAGTTCCAACCAGCAGGCCCAAGCAAATACTTGTGTCTATTTTAGCTACATAGGTTGAATTTTCTTTTTGTAAAATATCAGACATTAGAGTCACATTGCTTGTGTTAAGTGTTGAAATTCTCTCATTCATTACATTCTTGAAATTAATTCATTTTGTTGCATGTGTTAGCTGTTTACTGTAGAGTAATATTTAATGGATCTACTGCATTTTAATGATACATTCATCAGCTTCTTGTTTTGAGCTCTGATGAATAAAGATGCTATGGACATTTATACACAAATCTTACCATGGGACATATTTTTCTCTTGAGCAGCTACCTAACAGTGTAGAGTCTAATGTGTCTAGAAAAGCCTGATGACATGCTAGATTCATGCTTAATTTATGAGAAGCTGCCACACCATCTCTCTGAGTTGGTTATACTGGTTTGGATTCCCACCAACTCTTAGGGTTGGCAGTCTTTAAATTTTAGCTCTTTGCTGGTGAGTGCAGTGCTAGCTCTCTGAGGTTTTAGTTTGCATCATTGAGGTTTTAGTTTGCATTTCTGAGAGGTTTCAGTAAACTTCAGATTTTTTTTCAGGCACTTATGGGCATTCATCTATTTTCCTTTTAAAAGTACCCAATTCTTTGCCCCGTTTTTATAGGATTGAATGGCTTCTGATTACCAAATTTTATGAGATATTTTAAAAATTTCAGGTTACAATTTTTGTCACACATGTATTTTGAGAACATTTACTTATCCTTCCAGAATTGCTTTATTTTTAATGGTAGTTTGTAATGTGTAAGGATATTTTGCCCGTATGTATATCCAAGCATTACATGCACGTGTGATGCCTACAGATTTCAGAAGACATCAGATCCCCTGGAACTGGAGCTACAGATGGGTGTGAGCCACCATGCAGGTGCTGGAAAGGGAACCTGGGTCCTCTGCAAGAGCAACAAGTGCTATTCACCACTCAGCCCTCTCCCTAGCACCCCTCATGGTCTATTTTGAATACATTTTTCTCTCCGGTATCAAATCATCCTTCTTCCCAGATGTGTATCCACTTCTTTGAGTAGAATTTGTTGCAAATACTCACCCTCTGTCATCAAACTCTTTATATATGTTTATATGTTTATATATTATATATGAGCATTGATTATTTTTCTTCATTGATCTACTTTTATACTAATGATTATTTCAATTTTGTAGCAAGACCAAGGAGTGTGAATCTTTTTTTAATACTTATTTTTATTTTATGTGCTGCATTGGTGTTTTGTCTGCATGTATGTGTGAGGATGCCAGATCCCCTGTAATTATTGTCACAGACAGTTGTGAGCTGCCATGTGGGTGCTGGTGATTGAACCTGGGTCCTCCTGAAGAGCTGTCGGTGCTCTTAACCACTGGGCCATCTCTACAGCCCTGAGTGTGAATCTTTAAATCTTGTTTTAATTGAAATAAATTTTGTCTATTCTATAGTCTTTGTCCTTCCACATACATTTTGGTATTAGGTCATCATTTTCTATTAAAATGTACAGTGGGGGCCCAAGAAGATAGCTCAGTTGGAGAATTGGTCGCCACACAAGGATAAAGAAATAAGCAGTTTCTACACTCATGGAAGCTAGTCATAGTGACATATAGTAATATTTTATTTGTGTTTTAATGAATAAAGCTTGCCTGATGATCAGAGTGCAAAGCTAACCACACTAGTCAGTAATACCGGCCAGGCAGTAGTGGCACATACCTTTAGTCCTAGCACACACACTAGTTAGCCATAGAAGCTGGACAGTGGTGGTGAATGCCTTTAAGCCCAGCGCTAGAGAGGAATATAAAGCAGGAGGAGACAGGAATTCTCTCTCTCTTCAGTCTGAAGATTTCATAGAGGTAAGAGCTCTTTAGTGACTTGACTGCTTTTCTGATCTTCAGCCTGAACCCCATTATCTGTCTATGGGTTTTTATTAGTCATGCTACAGTGGCAAGCACTTGTCACCCCAGTGCTGAGGAAGAAATAGGAGAATCTCTGTGTTCATTGGCCAAGCTGTCTAACTGAACTGGAAAGCCCCAAGGCCCAGTGAAAGATCCTGTCTCCTTAACGATGGTGGGTGACTGTTGAGGAGCAGCAGCTGAGGTTGACTTCTGCCTTCTACCCTCGTGCATGCAAGCGCACCTGCATACAAACACAAATACGCACATAACACATCCACCCACACACAGAGCACATTGAATTTTGTTTTGATTGTCTTGAATCTAAGTATGGAAAGAATCCTAAATTTTTGTTTTGAAGCATGGGAACTCTCTTTTTTCTTTAAATGTGCTAAAACTGTTCTTATAAATTTTGGGTCTTTGTGGTATATGAGCTTTGGGCATATTTCTCTAAATTTAGTCCCAAGTATTTACACACACACACACACACACACACACACACACGTATATATTTCCTCTATATATACATACATATATATGTATATATATATTTCCCCAATATATATGGAATCCTTTGGGCTGCCACATCCTTTAAAGAAGACTGATGCTTTGGTAGTGATGCATTGGTAGCCCAGGAACTACCAATGGCTACTAGCTCCTCAGAGATTCTCTACCCCACCTGTGTCAGTTTTGCCTGGCTTGATCCTATGCAGATAATCCCAGCTGCTTTGTCTGAGTGCAGCCGCCATACCGTGCCCAGAGGACAGAATTCCACTCTGTGCGGATAACCCAGCTGCTGTGAGTGTGAGTATAACAGCCGTGTCATGCCCAGAGGACAGCATCATCCCACAGCCTTCCTACCCATTCTCCTCTTCTGACATTTTTCTGTGCCTCCTCTTCCGTGATGTTACTTGAACTTTGTTTGGGCATTTGATACAGATGTCTTGTTTAGGGCTGATTACCCAGTCTAGAGTTCTCAGCACTTTGACCAACTGTGTCTCTTTGTTGACTGTTGCCCATGGCCAAAACCTGCTTCTCTGACCAAGGCTAAGAGTAGCCCAGGTCTATGGGTATCCACAAAAATGTTTAGATGGGATTTTGACAGCATAACCATCTAGCAAAATAGCAGCAGCAGCTTCTGCCTTAGGGTCTCTGACCTCTACAGCCATGGGCTTTGACTAGGTTGACAGTACCAGGCATGAGATTCCCTATTGTGGATCAAGCCTCAAACCCAACCAGAAAACAGTTAGCTACCCCATAATAGTTCTACTGTTATTGCGCCTGTGGGTATGACTTGACTGATAATCTGATACAGTTTATGTATGATCCAGAACTATGGAAGACCGTTGTGTTTTCTCCTCCAGCAACTCACACAGCACCTTCAGGTACTATAAAAGCTAGCCAAGGGGGCTGGAGAGATGGCTCAATGATTAAGAGCATTGCCTGCTCTTCCAAAGGTNAGACAGAATATTGTATACATAATAAATAAATAAATATTTAAAAAAATAAATCTTAAAAAAAAGCTAGCCAAGGAGGAGGAAGTTTCCTGATTGTTTTGAGGCTGGTTTCTTTCTCTAAGCCCTGTAGCCAGAGTATGTGATAGCTTCATCATTGGTGTTTTACTCTATAGCAATGGTGAATGAATTACCAAGGGCAATGGCATTAGCTTTTGTTATTTTAGAGACCTCTGGGACCTCCCTGACCAATAACCCATAGAGTGGTTTCTTGTGTGTTGAATGACACTGTGTAAGTAGAAAATGCTGCACCCTGAACTTTTCCTTTCTGCCTACCATAAAATGTGGTGACAGTTGCCTCACATTCCTGGTGGCACAGGCTGAACTGCTCTGCCATGCCTTCCCTGCCATAATGAACTAAAATCCCCCAACCTGTGGGCCAGAGAAAGTCTCCTCACTTTTGTCCAGTACTTTGCCATGCTGATGAGAAAGGTCACTACTACAGGTTACTTAGTCCATGGGGTTAGATTCTCTGTGTCCTCCTGATAGACTTCCATGTACACCCCCAGTCCAAGACAAAGGCAGTTCTACTCCCTTTGATGCTTTGATGCTTTGATGCTTTTCAGCCCTTATAAAACTACGTTGGCTAGAATTACTGGTACAAAATTATGTGAAACTAGTAAAAAGTGAAGTTTTTGCCTCCTAACAAGGGCGATGTTTAGTCATAGTGAAAGTGGGTGCTTTCCATCTAAAATCGAGTCAAAAACTTCACACACACACACACACACACACACACACATTGGGTATTAGGGCCTGATTTTTTTCTTTAGGTCTGAGTGTTGCCCCTAACAACATCCTATCCATCTATGGTTGCTTTGACAATCTGGAACCTCGTGTTGACAGATTTTATCAAGAAGGGCAGGCTAGAGGGGCATGAACTGGAGATACTTAGATTCAGTAGGTACTGATATGGCTTAAATATATGAACTATAGACTAAATCTAATCTTTCCTCCTCCTCCTCATCTCTTCTTTTTCTTCTTCTTCTTCTTCTTCTTCTTCTTCTTCTTCTTCTTCTTNCTACTACTACTACTACTACTACTACTACTACTACTACTACTACTACTACTAAATCTTTCTTAAGTAGTTAATTCCAGTTAATTAAGTAGTTAAGTATCTTAAGTAGTTAATTTTGTCACAGGCCAAAGTCTGATGCATACAATCTGCTTACCTGGTCTCCTAACCACATGAACAATGCTAGCAAAAAGAAGAGGCAGGATTTGGGAAGGACCTAAGCATGCTTGCTAGAATGCATTTCTCTAGATGAGTTTCTGGGATTGCTCTCAAGCTGTGACAGATAGCTTGATGAATTGTTCTTTGCATTCTAGGGAGATGGGAGAACTAGAGAGTGGTGACCAAGAATCCAAACACCCTGCCAAGTAGACAGTAGGAGATGTGTTACCCAATTTTTTATCTGCTTCCTCCACATTTTCAAAGATCCTGCTAGGGATCCACCTCTTTGTATTTGTCACCGAGGAATCAGTGGCCATGTTAGAGTTTTCCTGATTTCAAATCACCTTGCATTAATTGCTTATTAGTCTTATAACAAGCATTCAGGGGGTCATTAATTTCACCTGGAGAGGTTGAACGGGGCAGAGAAAGCCGTGATAGTAACTGCTGATAGGAGCTTCAGAGAACAAAAGCATTTGGAGTTATTCTCCTAGCAATTGGGGAGGTGGGGGTAGGGGGAAACATTCAGTCAAGGAGTAATTGCAGAACCTCCTGCTGGGGGCTCTGTGTCTACTCTCACTTTCCTGTGGTGTCTGCACCACAGCTTAGGGACCTTGTGAAACCAGTCAGGGGGTTTTTCATTCTCAGTGGCACTTGGGTCATTTGCAGTAAACTGCAGTTGCTTGTGGTGGACACAGGCTGCCATGAGCTGACTTGAGTACCCAACCCTCTAGCTGGGAGTTCCCACCACTGAGCTCTATCATTCTGCCACAACTCCAGCCAGCTCAGATGGTGCCCTTTCTGCTGATGGCTTTGCGTGGAGGCTCTTCAGGCTTCACAGGTCAATTTTCTCCAGTATTGTTTAGGTCATCGCTCAAATTTTTATCTCTGAAGTGTTCTTCCCAAATCAGTATTTTCTTTTCATGTCATTAATCGCATCATTTCCCCCTAATTTTAATTTGTTCATTAAGAGCAAATACACATGCTTTCTGGATGTCAACATTTTTAACATTTTTCTTTGTGATTCTATCCAGTCAAACACTTAAGGGCTTTACCAAGGGTAGTCAGGTGAATGCGATGACTAGAAATCTGGCATCAGTCTTCCCAGGATATGTAGATTTGAGGTCGGGCATCTCCGATGCATTAATAGTGTTTTACTTAGGCTTTAGTGAAAATATTGGTTGGTTTAAAATGCAGCTTATTGCCTTTTATTTCTACTTATGGAAAAAAACATACTCTTCACTCTTTTACATTTTCAAAATATCATGGTAAATAATAGCATTAGCATTTCTAATTTCAAATAGTTTTGACCCTATTTACATTTTGGAACAACTAGTTTGTGTGTGTGTGTGTTGTTCATATGTTAATACAAGCTTACGTATGTGTAAACCCACATACATGCTGGTATGCATGCATATGTGTATGTTTGCCTGTGGAGGCTTCACTCAACTCCCCACTTTATCTACTAAGACAGGGCGTCTTGCTGAACCCAGAGTTTATGATTTGGTTAGTCTAGCTAATCACTTTGTTCCAAGATCCTTGTTTCTGCTTCCCGAGTGCTGGGATTATAGGCTACAAGTTTGCACAGAAAGCACTTGAGTCACTAGACTGTAGAGACAGGCCTGTAAGATGTATGTGTAGCATTCTTGACCTCTGCTCCCTAGAGGGCTCACTAGATAGAATATGTCATATCTTCCTCCAAATTGTGATAACTGAAAATGTCTCCAGACATTACTAAGTGTCTCCTAGAGGTTCTCCCCTTTGAGAACCACAGATATAACTAAGTTTCACATGTGCCTCTTTAGCAACATGAATGAAAGAGTTGACGTCATGAGAATCCAAAAAGTGCTATAATTAGTCCAACATGGTTTACTGAACTGACAGCAACCTATGCTAAACATAAAGATAAAATTAAGGGTTAATAAGAAGGACAAGCTTTCTGGAATAGTCTTAGAATTCCATCACTACAGAACAGTAGAAAATGTTGAGGCGTGTCTTACAGTAAAGGGACTGGCAAAAACAAATCTTGGGAGTAGTTCATAATACATCCAGGTGAAGCCCGGTGGAAACGGGTCGACTGCTCCCTGGTGAAAATGAAGACTAGAAAAGGAAACCGAGCGACTTGGAGTCTGACTCGAGGAAGAGGCGGGGGTTTGCACGAGGAAAGGCAGCTGGAGGATAGTCTGTTAGGGAGATAGGTTTGGGTGTGCAAACAAAGTTCTGTTGTTTCCTCCTTTAAAAAAAAAAAACAAAACCAATGTATTGAAAGCTCTCTTCCTGCAGGGTCACCTCTTTTGTCCCCAGAGGACTCTTGGACATGGGTGCAGTAAGCAGTAAACAGAAGACCCCCCCCCCGNCCGTCCATCCTTAAAGCAACTTGCCATAAACTAATGGCTCTAATTGTAGGATCGGAGTGGTCCTAAGATATGAGGGTTCAAAGGTCATGGGGATCACCTAAGACTTACTAATTAAGCTGAGTTGAAGGGGTGCAATGTCAGAATTGGGAGAAATTGGAGTCCATTTTACAATTTGAACATATTTGGGTAAATTTGAGTTTTCCTCCTTCATCGTTTTGCAGTAAGTTTCTGTATGAGACTCAACGCTGATATGTCACTTTATCCTCTTCTTGGTTCAAAGGTCGCAGGGAGCTGGGAAGTTCATCCTCTGAGCGTTACAAACCCCCGAGTTTGAGCCACACTGATTATCCCATGTTCTTTGCCAAAAGCGTGTCAAAATATGGTTCTCTAGAGGCATCAAAGAAGCAAAAATCCCCTAAAGGAAAGTGACATTTAATTGGAAATTTTCATAGCTCTGTCACTCCCAGTGACAGCCCAAGAAAGGTTCTTTGCAGGTTAGTGACTGCAGGTGGGCTGCGGCTGGCAGCCGAAGTTAGCTGGACTCCCTGCGGGAAGGACTTTGGGGGGTGGCGAGAGAGCAAGGGGCAGCTGCGTTCGCACTTAGCTCCCCCTACCCTACGAGTATCATGCTTTAAAAAAAAGCGTGGAACTAAAACTGTAGTCTAAAATGCCATCGGTTTTCCAATTAAGATACCCGGCTTGATAAGTCGAGGTATGGAGCCAAGAGAGGAAAAAATGACGGTGCTTGGGAATTCGTTAAAGAAATACCGTGCGGGGTGTATGTTAAGAACAAACAGTTTTATACTCCCTCGTCGTTCCGTGCAAATTCGTTTGGGGAAAGACTGCCCCCAGAGTAGCCTGCTTTTCATAAGCTTCCCAATCAGATTTCGGGAGCAAAGCACTCCCCCTCCCTCGCACAGCCTGCTTCTTCTCCCCGCCAGCTCCTCTCAACCCTCCCATTCTCCATTTCCCTCCTTGGCAGGGTGTAATTGAGTCAAGGCAGGATCAGGTTCCCCGCCTTCCCGTCCAAAAATCCCGCCAAGGAAGCCCCAGAGCATAAGAAAATCCAAAGTGGAGCGAGGGGAAGAAAGAAAGCACTGAGTCATCCATCCAGAAGTGGGGGGAGAGCGCAGCCGCCCAGGCAGGAGCAGCAGCCAGCAGTACCTGGAGTCCGCTGCAGAAACCTCGCCCTGCACTGTGCAACAAAGGCAGCCTGCAAGTCAGCGAGGACATCTGCAAGCCAAAGTAAGTGCAAGGCACCCTGTGGATTTCTTCGAAGGGTCCCCGGTGAAGTGTGCCTACCCCCCAGGCCACTTTCCTGGCAGTCTGCAGTCCATGGGGGTTGGAGCCTGAGAGGAGCTGCCTGGAGTCGGCTCATGGGACTGACTTTCAAAACGGACTTGCTCCAGAAGGCAAACTAACCGAGGGAAAGTGGGGAGGGGGGGCGAGTTCGGCCAGTGAGGGTGTGCTCGGATGAGAGGCAGGAAAGCAGCTTTTGTGTTGTGGAGAGTGCGTGGGGATGGCGTTCCTGCTACCTGCTGGAGCAGGCAAAGCGCGGGAGAGGATACGTTTGTGCTCTTTGTAAAACCTGGAGCGTTGGTGGGTGTGTCTGGCCCAGTACAGTAGAAGA
>LOJH01041916.1:0-14302 GCA_001685095.1 Ellobius talpinus | reverse complement strand
TATTAAACCAATGAAAGTAACACATAGACAGATGACCCTCCTCCATCAGGGGTCTATATTTGAAGGTTGTGGAAATTCTAGATGCTAGGGTCAATGTGGAGAAAGTGGGCCTCATGGGTTCTGATCTGGACAGTCCACCTTATTTCTGGTCCTTCCTTCAGACTCTGTTTCTTGTCCCTGCGATGCTCTGCACTACTCCAGGCCCAGAAACGTAAAGTCAGGAGACCAGGGACCGAGCCTTCTGATGGGGAGTGAAAAATCAAACCTTCCTACCTTGCGTTTCTCTGCCAGGTACCGGTGACTAGGCAAAAGCAACCGGCCAGACGTCTGTGCATCGAGCCTCCTGGTTTGTAGCTGTCCATCCCAGCTGTGCCCAGTGGTGGCAGGAACAGAGCTCATGTCCAAAAGGAGTTTCTTTAAATCACACTGTGGCGTTCATCGATCGGCCTATCAAGCATACTTTAAAAATAAATCCGCTTCATTTTAAAGAGCCAGTCTGTCTCCTGGGTCATTTCCCTACCATGGACACTTTCATTGTTGAGGTATTTGGTTATGAATGAGATGAAATAAAGATGGGGGTTAAAGCTGGACGGTTTCTTGAAATTGAACTGTGCATACAAATACATTTAACTATTGCTTTAATTTTCTGAGATTATAAAATAATCACATAATTTCGCTTCCCTTTCCTCCCTCCCAAGCTGCCCATACATTGCCCTCGCTCACTTTCAATCCATGGACTCTTTCACTGGTTGTTGTATATACATGCATGAGGGAAATCAAGTCCGGTACCTGAAACCTAGCCAGCTACACAGGCTAGTGAAGTCATGGGTCTTGGAGGAGAACCTACAAGGACAACTACTAAATCAGCACAAACCCTAACTACATTCTAAACATGTGTCCTTATGACCATGGATAAGCGTAGCCCTCCCCCTCATCTTTGAAGGTACGAACACAAAAGCTCCCAACAAGGAGATTCTTGCTCTCCTTAAAGAACAAGAAAGGATGTCGGCATAGAGTTTAAAGTAACTGTTATCACAGGGTGACGACCATGAGCCCTGAAACCTGCATTCTATTCTGCAGAATCCAGAAGCTCTGTTTCAAGCCGCATGGCCTTTTTGTTTAACTCCTAATATTTCCCACAGCTTAAGTATAACCAAGGCAAACCTAAATGCAGTAATGGTTGCTGAACTCTAAGATGCAAATCAATACTACAGCACACTTCCCCAGGAGACCCGCGTCCCCTGATTGACCACTGACACAGTAAACGCAGAGGAAGCACTGGAGCCGCTATCTCCCCGCACAGAACACTTCTATCTACCCAAATTGCCAACCAACTCTAGTTCCTTTAGAGTTTCTCCTAACAAATCAGAACAAAGACTCTAGATAAGGTTACATCACAGGCTATGCAGGAATAACAACCACAACTGCTAAAACACCATGCAAAGACCACTACATGGATGCCCTAAGTTTTAAAAGGGAATGGGCAGCTTTCTTAAGGTGAAAAGTACATGTTCATTAAAGATAAGTAGGTATAACATGCAAAAGAAAGATTTTAAATGTGACGTAAGTGTGGAGAGAAGGCTCAGGGTTAAGGGTTTACTGTTCTTGCAGAGGACATGGGTTTATTTAGTTCCCAACACACACAAGGACCCACTTCTGATCTCACAGGGCATTTTTGTTTATACGGGAGTTACAAATTCACACAGGTACGCACACATACAAGTGTGTGTGTGTGTGTGTGTGTGTGGTGTGGTGTGTGTGTGTGGTGATACAGAGACATTCTTGTGCCTCGTGTGCGCATATGTACGTATGTGCCCCGGCCATGTGAGAGCCTGGGAAGGTTAAGGATTCGATGTCTTCCTCCATCATTCTCCACCTTATTCTCTCACATGGTTTCTCACGGAACTCGGAACTCACTGACTCAGAGTGTGTGGCCACGGAGCCCTGCGGGCCTGCTTTCCTGCACTCCCCATGCGGGGATTGCAGTGGCTCATCAGCCAACATGCCCAGTTGGCGTGGGTGCTGGGCATCCAAATTCAAGGCCTCTTTCTTGTATAGCGAGTACTTTACCTGCTGATTTATGCCCCACCCCCCGCAGCAGCAGCACCTTTAGTGATTTAATGTATTGCTCAAGATTCGTGAAAAATACATCCTTAAAGCTAGAAATATGAATATAAGCAAATTTTCATTCTATTAATATCCCATTAAACACTTTCTCACTATTGGAGTCATTTAAAATATATAGGACTGGAGAATAAATATATAATGTACAACTATATAATATAAATATAAAATACTAGGGCTGAAGAAAAGCATAACAGTTAAGAGGTCTCACTGCTCCTATAGAGAACTTGGGTTAAGTTCTCAGGACCCACAGAGCGGTTCATAGCCATTTTTAATTCTAGCTATAAGGGATCTAGTGCCCTCTTCTGGCATCCCTAGGTACTGCACACACATACAGACATACCCTGGTATGGGGCAAAAGCTCGTACCATGGACAAGACATCAGGGACTCCATTTCACCGCAGTCATTCCAGCCACCTGCACAGCTGGTTTCAGCTCCTGCCAATTTTCTCAAGGAACTACAACTCCATGTTTAAGCTGCACTACTCAATTACTTCTAAAATTCAAACATCTTTGCTTACTTCCTATTTGATTTCCTCCTCTTATGAATTGAATATAACACTTTTCCCACTTTTCTATTGGCTCATAACCAGTGTGAGTCATTCCCATTGCATGAGTTGGAGAATTTTAAGGAAAATGACCATTTGGGGGCTGGGGATAGCTCAGTGAGTGAAGGGTTTGCTGCGCAAATGCGAGAACCCAAGTTTGACATGTCTTTAACCCAAGGGCTTGGGGGTCAGGAGCTGGTGGATTCTCACTCTCCAGCCAGCCTAGCTAACAGGAAAAGATTCAGATTGGTCATGCATATGCACACACACAAAAAAAAAAGAAAAAAGAAAAGAAAAGAAAGTAAAATGTTATTCCAGTCTATAATGCTTAAAATTTAGGAAGTAGATATCATATAACTAATGAATCCCTGTGGTTCAACTTTATTATGCAGAATGTCATCTCATTTGTGGAGTCACTGGGCACAGTGTCTTCCACTGAGCAGACACATGACTGGGATCTCCATATACCAACTGCAGAAAGTTCTGTGGAGGCCGGTCAGCTCCAGGGTTTCCCCTCAGTCAGTGCTGTTAGGATTGCTTCTCTGCTACTTTGCTGTTCTAAAAAACAGATGGGAAATGAAGCAACAGCCCACTCACGCACAGCCTCCTCGGGACTTCCGGTCAGTGCCTCGTGCATTATTTCCTTTGATGGGAAGAGGGTCTTAATTATAAATAATTGCTAACAAAGAGGGCAGTTCTTGAGCGGCTGTTATTAAATTACGAAGACTCACTCTGTCATTTGACTTTTTTTAAAGTATTCAATTGACTCACTCTTACTCCTGGGTGACTCTAAGTCAGCATTTCTGCCATCAGTGAGGAAATGGGAAGCAGCCACAGTGGAAGGACTGAGCAGAGAGCATCCTTTTCCACCAGTGTTGTTGATGCTGTTTGTCCTGGGTTCTGTAATTCAAACACACCAGCCAAGTTCCCCCAGTGCACTCTGCGGGCATGTACCTAAAATGCTCGGAAAAGACGGCTGATAATCCCGTGTGAATCCCGGATGAACACTGTGTATGCAAAGCATGAAGATGCGCTAGCAGCATCATACACGTATATGATTTGATATTGAGGAAGACATCACAAAGGATGCATCCCGTTAGGTTTGAACACTCAGCGTTCTCTGCATACTGCCTTTATTGAAGATGCTCTGTTGATCTAGTAAACTAACCCGGAGGTATATAAGGAATTTCCTTCAAGAGAAAAAGATGATCCATAGCAATTTATAAAAGATTCTGAAAGGGGGCAGTTAAGAACAATGGCTGCTCTTCCAGAGGATCCAAGTTCAGTCCCCAGCTCTCACATGGAGTCTAGTACTAGAGCTCCCATGTGCAACTCCATTTCCAGAGGATCTGATGCCCTCTTCTGGCCATCTAGGTCACTGCACATACACGGTGTACATACACATACATCTACACAACACATACACATAAAACAAAAATAAATCTTTAAATAAAGATTCTGAAAGGAAGCATAATAGAAATTAAAAAAGAAAACAGAAACTTTATGCCACACAGAAAATATTACATAAGTTACTAATTAAGAAGCAAAACTCCAGATTCCTAGGCTGGACTCTCCAGGGCACACATTTTCAGAGAATTCTAGAAGGAACTGTGAAGCTCACTGACACAGGTACATAGCATGGGGAGCCTGCATTTGAACAGCTGGAAGGGGAGTGTGCTTTTCTCTTAATTTCCAGATAATCACTGAGGTTTTGATTTCAGAAGGTCATCGGCTATGGCCATGGTCTTTCAACCCTGCTAATTATTATGTTTTCACAGCGATGCACATTACAGTCCACAGGTGGAAGACCTTTTAAAGTCAACATCAATCATATTCAGCATTTTGTTTTGGTGAGTTGTTTTTCTAAGTACCACCCACATTAAAATGTGAAAGTGTACTGCTCAGGGTTCTCATTAATGTCACACAATTTGGGAGGTGGATTTGTCAACAAAGTCCCTCATTCTCAAAGGCCACTGAACCCGGCAGGGATAAAATGCCTTAAAAACTCTCCATGCAGGACAATCTTTAATTACCCAGAACTCACTTGACAATTCGCAGAATACTAGGATTGTTTTCCTTTTTCAAGCCCTAAAGGCATTGCCTTCCTGCATCAGGGCAGGTGAAGGGTGTGTGGATTTGGTCTGTGGGTAGAACAAAGGGGTTGTTGATTTGTAGGTACAAGACAAAGAGGGTCAAGGGCAAAAGTAACCATGCAGAATCACAAATCATTAACTGGCTACATGGTTAAAGCAAATAACTATAAATGCCGTGGCTGCTGAAAGAATGCAAACTCAAGAGCAGATGAGAAAACAAAACCCACCAGTGGCACGGCCAGCCACCTTCCTCAGGGCCCTCCATAAAACACTGGGCTTGAAACGCCTGTGGGGAAGTGCGTTTTTCTCTCGTTTGTCCCGCGTCTACAAACTGCAGCTCAACAGAGACTTTTTCTGATTGCGTTTAATTTGTTGAAAAGGGTGTTCTAACATGAAGCATCTCAGACAGGCATAAATAAAATACCCATCGTGCGCCACTTCTCCGGTTATTCTACTTCTAGTCAATTTTATAGCAGTGCCTCGCGGCCTTTATCATCCTTTCAAAAAGACTACAGGAAAGAATGCCTATTTTATTTTACTATGCCTCATTTCTCATGTGCAAAATGTTACAAGTATGTTGAACTATTTATTCTCATTTTGAAATGTATGTTAGCTTAATTTTCAATACTTGCGACATATATCCCCCACCTAAAATATAGTGCAGCGCTACAGAAATAAAGTTTAAAACCATTTACTCAGTAATTCTGATGTTTTCTTATTGTACAACTAACAATATGATCATTTAAACAATGATCCTAATATGTGGCTCCACCCAACAACACCAGTGCCATACTTGGTGAGAAACACTCTGACCCAGAATTCCCCTGCCCTCACCATCCCATACCCACCTCAACCTCCACCATCAGTGGGCAAGACCGCCTGAACACTCTGGGGGTTTCACAGTGGCCTCCCCTTGCTTTCCTTTAGAGGTTCACAGTCTACAATGTTGCCTTGAACAGTGTAATTTAGTTGCTCCAGGATCACCTTACGTATCCCCTCTCTCATGTATCTTGCATTTCCCCCCAGCTAATATTAGTTAAACTAATATTCCTCCTTTACCCCCTTCAGATATTGTCAGTCTACTTGGTGGCAAGGGTTAACAATGATTTAGCAAATACAAGCATTTCTCCAGTGTACACTCCTTTTTAAATTGTTATTATTACTATTTATTATCATTGTGTATATGCGCATGTGTGTGTGCATGTGTGTGTGCGTGTGTGTGTGTGTGTGCNGCGCGCGCGTGTGTGTGTGTGTGTGTGTGTGTGTCTGTGCCAGGTACCCAAGGAAACCAGAAGAGGGCATTAGATGTCCTAGAGCTGGAATTACAGGTGATTGTGAGCCACCCGATGTGGGTGCTCAGGTCCTCTAGAAGAGCAACCAGCACTCCATAGAACCATCTTGCCAGCCCCTCTCCCGCACACATTCTTATGTGTGTCTCTGGATATACTGCATGGATTCCCCTCTGAAATTTATTGTAATAGTTGAGCGGGAGCTGAGTCCTCTAACTCTCTAGACATTGTATCCAAAAGTAGTTACTGTTTACATTGGAACAAGACGATGAGGTTCAGTAAGCCTGCCTCCTAGCCAATACCCAGGACTGTGGGACACTGTAGTGGGCCATGTTCTGAGGAGCAGGGGAGTCTTGGCTGAGAGTTTTTAGGGTCTTGTCTCTGTTTTCCATGATCACTAGTAAGATTAAACAATTCTGAATCCCTCCTCCTTGTGTGTGTGTTGTACATTCATATGCATACATGTGTTGCCATGGGTGGGCATGTGGTGTGTGAGTCACTAGAAATGTACATAGGTGTGCGGACACCACAAACCGGCATCAGGTGTCTGCCTCAGTGACTCCCCACTTGTTAACCTGATCTTCTGAACTCAGAGCTTCCCTGGACACCCCATCTGTGCCTACATAGTGCCGAGATTGCAGGTGGTCAATACCCCTGTCCAGCTTTTATATGGTTTCTGGGGATCTGAGCTCCAGGCTTCACACCTGCAAGGCAAGTGGAGTCATCCCCTTGCACCAAAAAACAGGTTGAAATTTTAGGTTACTTGACCATTGGGTTTCTTTCTTTGCCTTTTGCATGCTGGAGGGTGTGAACTGTGGGCCTCTGAGTCGTGGTTTTTAACCTGGAGATTTTGCTTAAACTGGCGTGTTTTGTGATGCATAGTGTGAACTGTGGATGTCTGAGTCCTGGCTTTTAACTTGGAGGTGTTTTATAAGTTAAGCCTGATGCCCCTTGCTCTCTTCTTTGATTCTTTTCATGATGCTTCTGACAAACAAATGAAAAATAAAGAAGGCTGCATGCTGTTTCTTTGGCTTCAAGAATTCTCTGCCCCAGAATCTGTCCCCAGATTATTCTCGTATAGTACTGGATAACAGACTTATAAACCTCTTTTCTTTTATCATGTACTTATTTAGGTCAATAAATCTACTAGTAAGAACTTACTGTGTTCCATAACTCTTTGCATAGGCTATTCATAGTCAATGCTAAAATTTCTTTATTTCTATTTTGATTTATTTCTAGTTGCAAAACTTCATTTCTAGATACATTTTTGTTAATCATTTAGGTTATAATTTCATTCTCATAGTGATTTCAAATCCTTGAAAATGGTTGAGACCCTACTCTATCAAAACTTGTTTACAGTATGGTCTGATGTTAGTGACCCCATGTGAGCTTGAGAAGAACATCAGTTTTCAGCTATGTGCAAGCCTCTGCCAAGCTCACCAGGTTGGGCTCCTTAACCTTGCCTTCCCAGTCCCAATCTCTCCCGACTCGCCCATCCCTTTTATGCTATTAACTTCAGGGAGAAGTGGCTTAGTGCCATAGCTCCTCTGCGTGTCGAGTCACTGTATTGTTCCGTCAGTTTTTCCTTAATTTATCTTGGGGTTATGTTATTAGGGGCACTTAGACTTAATAACGTTCTGTTTTCCTACTGAAAGGAAACCTCAGTCACTCACCAAGTGATGCAATCTCCAGTCAAGCTCGGGGTTGTAAGGTCTACCCTGCTTGAAGGACCTTGCCGGAGTCTGTGGAGTATTTGCACGGCGTATTGTTCTTCATGATTATTTACCTCTTCCACATGAGGAGCCCAAGGCACAGCTGGTGAGCAGTGAAGCCAACAGTGTGACCAGCCTCTCTGCAAAGTCAAGTCCACATCTCTCCCTTGAGGTCTTGCAGTCAACTTAGGCTCACAAGGAAAAGGGCTGTGAAGAATTCCTCAGAGTCCCTCACCGCAATTATTCTCACGAAGCTCAAAGTTGTGCTCCTCGAACTTTCTAAGGTAACATTGATGCTTTGAAATTTTTATTTTAAAAGCCAGGTAGTGGTGGAACACGCAAATTCAAGGCCAGCCTGGTCTACAGAGCGAGTTCCAGGATAGGCTTCAAAGCTGCATAGGAAAAACCCTGTCTCAAAAAATCAAACAAACAGACAAAACACTGTTTTTAAAAAAGCAGTCTTCTTTATAAACTGTATAACTTACCCTCTTTCACTCACAGATAGGAAAGCATCTTTATGAATCAGTACTTTTAGGAAATTTCAGTATCTCTCACAGTTAATTAACCTTTTAAAGATTTCTATTTAATTGTTTAAATTGTGTGTATGTGTCTATGTATAGGTAGGAACATGTGTATGCAGTACCCATGAAGGCCAGATGAGGGCACCAGTTTAACTTCTACACAGAAAAAACATATCATCAGAGGTTTGCTAGATGCCTTTGTCATAGAAGGAGCCTGTGGGGGCTTCTCTAATGCCCAGCAGCACAAAGTGTCCTCACTCAGCTGCTGGGCTGCGAAGACAACCAAGATTTCTAGTGGTTATGGGCTTTACTAAGAAGGAAACGCCATCCTAACCATGCCGAGGCCAAGTCACTGAAGGAGATTAAGAACTGGGCTATTTCATCTCCTCATAAACAAATATGAATGCAATGTTTTAACAGGCAGACAACAGGCAACACAGGTTAAACCTTAGGGAATTTAATAACTTTCATATTTCCCAAATTTAAAAATTAAATCACGCATATTAAAGATGTTCGTAAGGGGCAGGAGAGACAGTTCAGTGATTAAGGATATTTGCTGTTCTTGCAGAGGATCTGAGTTCAGTTCCCAGCACCAATGTTAGGTGGCCCACAACCACATAACTAACTCCAGCTCCAGGGTAGCCAGCACCCTTTTCTGGTCTCTATAGGAACAGTGTGTGTGAGTCTGTGCTTGTACACACACATAATTAAAAAATAAAGACAAATCTAAGTTATGATGATGGAAATGAAAACTTCCCAAGATCAGTAATTCACAGCCAATTATAACTGATTTGTTTACTTTCAGCAAGGCTATACTAAGTTTTAAATGCTTGCAGTGTGTGTGTGTGTGTGTGTGTGTGTGTGTAAGTTTACACAAGGCACCCACAATGTTACTCAGACATGCTTCAGTAAACATAATATTGTGAATATTTTCATGTGATTAAAAACATTGTTTAAAACTGCTTTATTAGTTGTATAATTTCTTACCATATAAATATACTCAAATTTATCTAACCACTGCCCTATTATCAATCCCAAATTCTTCCCATCACCAACCTATGAGGATGAATTAAGTTATGGATTCTTAGAAGTGAAATCTGAGATCATGTCAGCTAAGCCCTGATATTATGCTCCTACGCCTGCCCATAAAAAAGCTCCCAAGTTCATCCATGCCTTTGCTCGCTTCTTCCAAGGATTGGCATGGTCATGGGATGATGTCCTAGCCAATGAAAGCAAAGAACAGAGTGGAAACTTCCAGATGACTTCATTTTGGGAAGGAACATGGGAAGGAATATTCCTCTTGGGATATTTCCTTCTGGATATGGCTATAATTTTATCTTACTAAGTCAGGTCCTCCTCCCTCACTGCGGTCCTTTCCCCCCAATATTCCTGTGCCTGTTGCTACCTACCTCATGGCTGGTCAGCCGAAGGATCAAAAAACCTTTTCAACTCCAGGTTTATGGTCAAACTTTCAGTTCCTGACCAAAGAACATTCTGGATTTTTTTTCTGAAACTACAAACCAACATTTCATAAATGCCTGCCCAGATGCCCACAGACTGTTTCTGCCAGGAAATTGGAAAATATTTGTTTGGCCTCAGCAAAATTGCTTTTATTTGGTATGTGTTTACAGAAACATATCCTGGAATATTTAACAGTCTATGGAAATTTTTAGCGTGTGTGACAGACCCATTGTGACCTGAAATAATTCTTTTACAGCAACAACAAAAATGTAGCAACAAAAATTTTAAGGAACTGTTTTCAAGAGAGAATAAAAGCTTTCTGAACCTCAAGAGTGGGTCCATTAAGCAGGGAAGGGGTGGTTCTCACCTGTGTTCCAGTGGAGAGCTACTATCTTCTTGATGCTCATGACCAAAGGTAAAGGCCAGCTACCACTGGAATAGAAGACTACATGCCCTAAATTTTACGTGTACCAACTCCATGTATATTTTACTTCTAAAGTAAAAGTGAAAGATGCCACATCCACTTCCATTTTTGTAATGTAGCAAATGTAGCAACTGATTTTTCCAAGGTCTGGAATATAAATGTACCCTGTTTGGCTTCAGAATCCTGTAGATGGATTCAAACAGGAATGGCGTCAGTTAGCAAAAGGAATGATGGGAAGAGAAGACTGGACCATTAATGGCGCATTGTGCCATTGAGAGACTATATCAATGTGTGACTCTTAGAAATAGGCGTTGTCTATGGCTTTTCAAAAACAATTTATATTTATACATGCAAATTTATGCTTATATAAATTTACATATACAGACATAATAAAACTATGGTTTATGCAAGAAGAGACATTATCTTGCCATTTTAAAGCCACCAGAATCAAGAGAAAAGGTCTATGCACATGCAGATGTTTCTCTGCTTCTCTCCTCAGTTGGTCACATCTAACTGTCATGGCAACAGCCCATGAGTGCTTTAGCACAGGCTAGACTGGCAGACTCTTCTTCCTGAAATGGTTCAAAGGAATTCTTCAGGTGTCTTCTTAGGTCCCTTCTGGAATTCCCTTAGGTCCCTTAGGGACTCCTTTCTGCAGGGACCTTGGAAATGAAATCTAAGATCATGACAGAGCTACAGTAGACATGGAAAAGCTCAGTAGCTCACATCCACACCCCTTGCTATACACTCCATGACTACACTGCCACTGTCCTATAGGGGTGCCCAATATTCCCCTTCATATTCTCATAGTCAGTGTCTCTCCCCACTCTGTTTGTGAAGGTGTGTGTGTGTGCGCGCGCGTGCGCGCGCCTGCCTATGGTCAGGTGGCTGTGGAAACTGGTGGTCAACCTCAGCTATTGCCCCCAGGATAAGTTCACCTCATTTGAGGCAGAGCTTCTCATTGACTGGAACCTCATACATGAGGGTACACTGGCTGGCCGGGGTCCCCAGGGGGCTGCTTATCTCTTCTCTAGCCCTGCAACTACAAGCACAGGCCACCACACCTGTTCTCCACATGGGTTCTAGGGATCCACCTCAAGTTATCATACTGAAGAGGCAAGCACCTAACTGCTGATCTGTTCCCCCCAGCTCCTCATACAGCATCTGGAAGTCATAAAGCTGACTTTGCTACTGGTTTCCCCAGGTTAGACCAAAAAGAAAAGTCATCAGTTGAGATTCCTAGGAATCCAACTTACAAAAGCAGGTCACCTAGGCATGGTGGATTCAGGCCAGGGCTTTCCATTCTTGGATCTGCTTTTCTGAGTACTGACTTGGGATTTTAATTGTCCTATCAATGGCATTGGTGTAGTGTACCATCTCTTCTTGACTGTGATTTTTTTTAAGAAAACAAGAGTCCAAAGGCCACCAAGATGACACAAGGAACCCTGTTGTACAATATAATTTAAAATGTGTTACATTTGTTTATGCTGTGGAATATTTGTTTAATGATGCAAAGATGTTGCATTTGTTTAACTCTGTGAAGCTATGTTATTTTGCCTGCCTAAAACACTTGATTGGTCTAATAAGGAGCTGAATAGTCAATAGCAAGGCAGGAGAAAGGGTAGGTGGGGCTGGCAGTCAGAGAGAATAATAGGAGGAGAAATCTGGGAGGAGGGGATAGAGAAGCAAGAAAAAAAAGGTGGAGGAGAACACGAGGGGCCAGCTACCCAACTACATAGCAAGCCACAGAGTAAGAAGTAAAGAAGGGTACATATATATAAAAAGATTAAAGCCCAGAGGCAAAAGATATATGGGATGATTTAAGTTAAGAAAAGCCGGCTGGAAATAAGCCAAGCTTAGGCCAGGCATTCATAAGTAAGATAACGTTTCCATGTGTATTTATTTGGGAGCTAAGTGGCAGCCCCCCAAAAAGAGTCAAAGAGTTAATAGCCAAACAAACAACTGAACCCACATTGTTTCATTGGCTGATCGCTTTCTCTACTATGAAGTTCTGTAAAACGAAAAATGCTACCCCAGCAAATCCTGTATGTGGAGAGGATGGCACCAAATAGAGGCTGCCAGTCTGCAGCCGGCCAATGAGAATGCAGCCTGAGATGAAAATGCGACTTCACAACCTTTGCAACTGACTTCGCTCGGGTCAACAAAGGGCCGCGTTTGACCAGCGAGCAACTGATGACCAATGCTATTTACCCCCAAACGAAGCAAAGGTTTTCTCAGCATGTCTTTAGGTGAAATTTAGGGTACAGTGGTTTCTCCCACAAGAGGGAGCCTCTATTTTTGTTACAGGACAAATTGATTTGAAAACAAACTAAATTATGAGCTTTTTGAAGTGCTTACTAATATCAGCCTCTTTATGTCAGGTTAAATTTAAAAAGAATCAGATTTCATTCTGCATATACTATATAAGACATCAAGATACCCAAAGACTGAAATAATAAACTATGAAAATTTTCCCGTGTCTACTATGACTGGGTTTATTTATTTATTTATTTTTTTTCCAAATGTAAGGATGGCCGTGACACTGTCCCTGTCTAGGAGAAAATTCCATTTCATTTGCAGAAATGTTAGTTGTGCAAAAGTGACTACGATTATTATAAGTGTAACAAACATAAATTTAATGCCATAGCAGGAGAAACTAGACTCCCGTCAGCACCTGACGGAAAGGGGAAGGCGGCTGGATAAAGCAGCATCTTTCTTTGCATTGACTGGAGAGGAAAAGCCCTACTTTGACAGTGACTAAGATCTTTATTCCTGATACCATCAGCGACGACTTGCTGGAGCAATGTCATAGCTGCCATGAAGCAGTGATGACGTGAGACAGGGATACGAGCTTCCTTCAAATGAAACTGAAAAACCACAGCAGCAAAACAATAACCCAGGACGCCAGAGCCTCCCTCCCTTCGACTCTCAAACAACACCCTGAGCTTCTGAGACTCAGGAGGAATACATACGCCCTGCACTTAATCAAAGCACAATCAGTTCATTGGTTTAAAAATGCCCTTCTTAGTAACCATGTGCCTTCTGTAAAGGCAGTCAGCACCCACAGGTCAGTCACTCAGGGTGCTGGATCTGCCACCACACTAAATTCTTCCTGGTGACCCCTTGGATAATACAGGGAAGAGGCAGAAAGGGCTGGGACCTTTCCCACGGAGTCTTTCTCAGGCTCCCAGAGGCTGCAGGTAGTAGGCAGGAAGTCAAGTAATGAAGGGTTAATATGGCTGTGCTTCTGGAATTCCAAGCTGCCCATTAAATCATGGTTTTTCTTCCCACTAGGGACAAGGGACCTAATGGACCTAAAGTCAATACCTTATAAATGACATAAAAATATATTCATTTTATGGACTAATGTGCCCTGGTGCAATCCTATTTATACCCTCTGCTTTCCAAAGGAAGGACAGGCCCTTTTCTACCAGTAAAAGCTCACTCAGTCATGCTGTGGACAGGCTGCAGAACACGCTGTACTCTGAAACCCAAAGCCAGGAAAGACTAGGGCTGCAGAGACATTGCTGTGGAAACCGTGGTCAGGAGCCCACTCTGGAGCTGTGCTCAGGGGGCCTCCCAGAGACTAGTCATGGGCTGAGCAGCCTTGGTGGGTCTCCAGGTCATCATCGTCCCCAGTTCAGAGGGCATCGACTACAGCAAACACAACTTCCACATAATAGTCAATTCTACAAGGATTTTTAAGAACTGGGTGTGGGAGGAGAGGCCAAGAGGTATAAGGGCTCTTTAATATACAAGGAAACACCGTATGAGATCCCACAGAGGTGCTGGGCTCTGGGGAGACGAAAGCCATTTCGTTTATCAAATACGGGGGGGGGAATCACCGTAAGAGGGGGCAGTTTGGGGTGGTATTTTTTACATACTGAATAAATAGCCAAGGAAGTTTATGTTTATAGAATATTCCCCAAAGTAAAGGAACCGCTGACTTGACTTTTAAAAACTATTTTTATCATAAGAAAGGTAAAAAAGAAAAACTCATAAAAACCCTCAACTTATTCTATAACTTGAATTTGAAAATACTTTCTTCTATCTTCAGTATTTTAACAATGTCAATTAGAGGGTAACCTTGTGAAACGCAAGGACACCACTCAACATGCAAGTTAGCTGTG
>LOJH01041914.1:0-12848 GCA_001685095.1 Ellobius talpinus | reverse complement strand
GTTCCTTCTCACCCAGGTGATGGAAGTTGTAGCGCATTCAAGAAATTATAAATATCCTGTACTGGACTGCTCCTTTCTGTTCTTTTTGGCATTAATGGTGCTATACTTTTCTGGACATAAGAGCAGAATCTCAGTGTCCTCATTTACAAAATGGGGTAGACAGTGGTACACACCTTGCATGAGTTGCTACAGGGATGAATTTAAGCAACACATCTATAAACTACCCTTTTATATCTGCAACATATTTAACACACACACCACACTCACATACACTTACCCCAGAAAGCACATAAAACATTATTCGCAGGCTTCCTGCATGTCAGTCATGGCTCTAACATATCCTGACTACAGATATACAGACACAGAGGCATGCACACTTATATGTACACTGACTTAAGCTTGCATGTTCAAGCCTAATTTCCAAGTAAGTATTGGATGGAGAGACTTTTGGAGGTATCAGGAGATGAAGGTAAGGACCACCTGAAAGTGATTACTGGTCTTATCAAGAGGAAATCCGAGAGGGTGTGCCCTTCCTTCTGCCATGTAATGACCCAGTAAAGATAGTCATCCAGGGATGCTGAGCCTTTTGTCACATTGATCATAGGCTGCAAAACCACCTGACTGGTATTATGTTTTATTCCTGCAGTGCCCAAGCACTAAGAGAATGTTGTGCTTTGAATATTATAACTGTTTACTATTGCTATAAAGTTGAAATCTTATCTCAAGGGAACAAATCCACTACATAAAGGGTGCCTCTCTTCACTAAGGCATGTTATACAAATGGCCTGAGAGAAGAGTGGAGGAGACTGGACAGGAACAACCTCGGGGTCACTGAGAAGAGGGAGAGGACATCAGAATTTCCGCAAGCATGCAGGTAGAGCTCCCAAAGATGTCCACAGATCACTCATCTAGAGCACTTTGGAGGAATATTTAACTGTAGGTCCCAATGTGGTTATGTGTCATTGAGTATTTACGGTGGGGGCCCAAGAATCTGTAGGTTCTTTTAAAGGATATTATTCTTATTATTATCATTACTAGGAGTAGTATACTATAGCACATGTGTGAGGTCATAGGACAATCTTCTGGAATCAATGCTTTCCTTCCACATTTGTGTGGTGGGTTCTAGATTTCTGGAATTCATGTCTCCAGGCTCCTGTGTCAAGCTCCTTTCTACCCTGATCTGTCTCATGGGCCCGGATCTGCAGTTTGTTATTGACTGTGGTTAACCTGGATGCCCAGTAAGGATCCTGCAAACTGGAGGAACCTGGGATTCAGTGAGAAGCCTCTGTAGTGTGGGAGGAATCTGGAACTCCAGGAGACAGGGGGAGAGCAGGGAACCCTTGTAGAGGAAACTCCTGCCGTTGCCCTTCTGCTCATTTTGGACACCCTGCCTCTTGAGACCTCTGCACACTTCCCTAAATCAGCCTCCCCTAAACGGATAAAGGAAGCAGAGAACAAATGAATCCCCATGGACTCCTGTATCAGAGAGGGCTTTTCAAATGGGCAAACCTGAAAAGGGGCTGCACGGCGTTGAAGGGCCTCAGCCCTATGACTGTGCCAAGAGTTCTGAGAATGACATGCCCACTTCACTGTTTTCCATCCCTGCTTGTAGGAAAGGGTCACTTGTTTCATTGCAGTGATCAAAACAAGGATCCGACTCTGGGAAATCTCTGTGGAAGGAATATTTGCAGGGCACCACTCACATTCTGAAACCACTTTTACATTTTCCTAGAAATTTGTCTTTTCATAGACTCTTTACTAGATATGCTGAATAACATTTACTCAAACAGTTAACGCTGCAGTAATGGCAGTTAGAACATTTTGTCAAAACTTCAATAATTGGATTGTATTAGACGATATAAGAGGGTTACTATAAACATGTAGAAGTATTTTTCAGATGATGGATGCCTCATAAAAGTTTCTTGAATGAAGGAGCGGATGTAAGTGTGTGTGGCTGATCAAAACCATCATGTTTGATTTATCCTCCTCTGGTCTTCTGGGTCTAGAAGTTATTTATTATGTAAGTATGGAGATATCCTAATGTCAAGAAATCTTGCTTATGGGTTTTCTCTTTCTTATGAAATGTGCACTGCTCTGGTCACCAAGCCTTCTCATAACCCCCTCTTCCCAAATCAGAAACTGAGGATCAAGTTTGACCTAGAACTGTTCAAATTACGATGTCCCCAGCCGTGTGGCACACATGGGAGGAGTACAGTGTACTTAATGCGCAATGACACGGGACTTTTCCAACCTAACACAGCTTGAATTGTGGCATGGACACACAGCATTCATCAAATACTAGTCCACCATTAAATTCATGCTTTACAGGACGCTGGACGGTAAGTCCAGCATTTTCTCATGTTAATTGGCAAACGGTAATTTGTGAAAGAGTAGATGATTTGCAAAATGACATGTATAATATTCACTCAGCTGAAAATTACAGTCATAATGTATGTAAAGTATTAAGATAATAAAATGTTAATATTCTGTTTCATTTCTCCTGAGTGACAGACTGCTGAATAATAATTATTTTGTTCTTTATGTTCTTTATAATTGAAATCACAAGAGAAAGAAAATATTCAAAGCACAATAGTGTTTAATAAGCACATAACAGATATGCATGTTTTTAACTTATTTTTTGAGAATTTCACAGAACTACCTCCACCTTTCACTCTCCCCCAACTTCTTTTGTCTTCGCCTAATTCCCTTTCTAATGTAACAGCTCTTCATTTTTAATTATTTTTTCTTACACACACACACACACACACACACACACACACACCCTTACTGAGTCTATTTAGTGTTGCTTTCATTCACATGTGGTTAGGGCTTGGATAACATATCAAGGGGCTTGTTCCTGCCAAAAACTGTTTCCTCATTGATTGCCTGTATGTCTTCATGGAGGGGTGGGGCCTTGGGAAGTGTCCCCATCCACATTTTATAATATTATGTAGTATTCACTTATATTCAGTTAGCCAGTGGTGAAATTCACCCAGATCTCTGTTATTTCAGTGTTCCTCAAATACCTCTTTACTTTTTAAAAATTGTCTTCTACATATTTAATGTTGAAGCATTAAGTATTTGTATACTTAATACATACTTAATGCATTGATCTTATTTCTTTCTCAAAATAAAATTTTAACAAGAGAAAATGTTTTTTTCTGCATACATGTTTGTGCACAGCAGAGGCCAGAATAATGCATCAGATTCCATCCCTGGAACTACAGTTCCAGATTGTGAGCCACCATGTGTGCTTAGAATCAGGCCCCAACTTCTTTTGTCTTCGCCTAAGAGCAGCCTGTGCCCTTAAGGGTTGAGCCATCTCTCTAGCCCATCAGAATAGAATTAGCACTGAAACTGTAATACAAAGCTTAGATCTTTTTATATTGTTGTTGATACTTCTCATTGGTCCCAGGAGTATATTTTGTGATGGATTATCTAAAACATCAGTTTAATTTCTTATTGTCTTAAATTTATTGGATGTTACTAAATAAAAAATAGGAGGAGGAGTAAGTGATTTGCAGCACCAACTTCAGAAGTCGCAGAAATTGTGGTATTCATTTAACTCTACCACTCTGGCTGACCTACTGCTTCACAATACTTAGGGCTGCTTCCTCCTTTGGTGTGAAACTGAGTTGAATAGTGGAACAATCCATGTTACTAACCTAGGAACTTTGAGTACTAGGCGTGATGGCACGTGCCTTCTAACCCAAGACTCAGGAGGCAGAGCCCAATGGAGTTATAGGAATTCCAGACCAGCCTGGTATACATTGTTTCAGGTAAGTCAGGGCTTCACAGGGAGATCCTATATAAAAACAAAACAACACAAAACAAAACAAAACTGTTAATATGCCAGAAAAATACTCTGCTATTTGGAAAACGAAAGCTAAAATCAGTCAGTGGGAAGTCCAGACCACTCCAGTCAGGTGTGGGTGACCTGTGTCCTAAGTACATCCGGGTGTGGGTGACCCTGTGTCCTAAGTACATCCAGGTGTGTGGGTGACCCTGTGTATTCCTGAGTGTCCCTGTGTGCCCTTCCTTGTAATAGAATCTCACATATTCTGATGACTGTGTGGCCACTCCAAACAAAAAATACCTGTTCTGTGGGCTGGAATGGCCTCAACATCCTAGAGTTGGTGTAAGCCACGGAGTGTGTTCTGGGAAGTATGTTTATACTAAGAGTTATGCCTCCTAATCATGTTTTCTGTAGGTGGAAGTGGGAGATGATGACCTAGGTCGATCAGACATGATGGGCCATAAGGTAGTCACGTGTCCTGGTGAGCAGAGCAGAGGCAGGAAGATTTCATGAGTCAGAGAACTCCCCTGTTGACTTTGTACTGCCAACTGGTGGACCCTTTCCACATGAGAGAAACACATTTTATTTCGATATGCCTGCTATTATTTTTCTCTCGTGTTATTTAAAATAAGAAATGTTATCAAATAGAGAATTTATTTGGGGTCTACATCAAAATTCAATGAGCTCACAGTCAACTATTTAAGAAACTCCCCCACTGAAAAGTAAGTAACATTTTTAGTTTTTGTTGAGGTTTATAGGGAGGGTGATTAAATATTCCTGTCAGTAGAAACACGTTCAGCACCTTACAGTTTCCATTCCTATCGACAAGTAGGATGGCGGGAATCAAGTTTGAGGATTCTTTCCTCAAAATTAGTAGCGTGTGATTTTCTTTGCTTGGTGTCTCCATTACTGTGATCTCAGTTTCTAACACAAACATTTCTGGCTTTTAACAAAAGTATGCCAACAGATGTGAATGTGAGCACTTCTTCACTGTATGAAGAAACCTTCCCAAATGTGTTTAATGGGTTCATTGTGCAAAGCAAATGGAGTTTTGGCTTCTGCAATCCTTTTCTATTTTGCCTTTTTTTATTCCGTTGGATGTGGGTCATTCCTTCTGTGCTATTCTTTTATTGCAGGGATAAAAAACTGAGCGACAATAAAACTAGAAGAGCTTTTTTATTACATATGCAAAGCCCACTTCATATGTTAAATAACGCTAGGGTAATGTCACATGTGCACTGGAAGGGAAAGAGAAAAAAGCGCGCCTCCTCCATGATGACAACCCCTCGTAGCTCTGATCCATGTGTGCTTTGTGCTTATCAGGGAGCTGCTGAAACCCATCAGGTCAGCAAAGATGGATGAGTACTGGAGTTAGGAAGAGCCCAGCATCACCTTGAGCTGCACATAGGAGGTGCCAACGTTTGGAACAATAAGCTTTTGATAATGGGTTTCTTTTTTTAAGTCTCCCACATCATTATTGTAATATCCTATAAACTTCCAAGTGAACTATTCAAATGTCCACTTGTTTCCTTTCAATGCCCTGTCCATTTTTGTCTCCTATGGGGGGAAAGACCATGCCATTTCAGACAAATGAATGAACAAAAAGCCATTTGTTGTTGCTATTACAAACCCATACTAGTTTGTATGTAGCAAAGAGCCTGAACTTGTTCAGGTTTCTCATATGTTGAGAACCTCTGAGAAGAATTTTTCTCGCCGTTATACATACATCTCCCAACAAAATTCTGAAGAACCTACAGAACCTATGTATGCCTAGAGAGAGGTTCCACAGCATTGGGGACAAGGAAGCTTGAGTACCTTTCTCCCATGCTTTCTTTGTTAAGTGAGTGTACAGCTGCTCTTATACTTAGGTTGGTTTGAAAGTCTCATAAGCCTTCTGAAGGTGAATATGCCCAAAGATAGAAAACCCTTCAGTATGTCACCTTAAAGAACATAGTTTACCCTTCTCGACTGTGGGCATGTTCATAGAATTTGCATGGGCGAATGGCCACCCAACATCCTGAACTTCATAAATCCTCCGTGACATTATACTTATTTGCTAAGAGTAGAAAGCAGATTGTGTGTGTGTGTGTGTGTACACGTGTGTGTGTGTGTGAGAAAGAGAGATATGGCTTTATACTACAGTGAAGTAGAAAATGGTCATGTCAATTCATCATTAGTGCTTTTGTGAAACTCTTTCTAATGCTGGGCTCTAAATACCTCTACTAAAACTCCCTGCACCTATGTAAGAACCATTAGCTTATTCAGTTATTGACTGAGTCTAGCCAACAGTTACTGTATAATATGATCCAGTTTGGTGATCAGAAAAATATCTGTATTTATTGTAACCAGTGTTTCCCAATGTTGACTTCTTGTTTTGCATTGATAAGCAGGTTTTACAATGTTTATAGATATGTACATAATTATAGCCCCATTGTGTATGTATATATACACACACATATATATCCCCCATTGTTTAAGTTTATAGTATTTCTTATTTCAAGTCAAATTCACTTTGATGATTTTTCAACTCTATGTGCATTAACTATTGTCTAATAATCATCCTATCATTTTCTTTGTGGGTGGGATGGAGTCAGATTACAACTACGGAGCCTAGACTGGCCTCAAACTTACAACCCTCCTGTGCCAGCCTCCAAACTGCTGGAATCCAGTTGTGTGACACCAGTCGCTGGCTGGTATAAATTCATTTGTTCATGAACTCCACTCTAAGATTACCAGACAGTTATACACAAATTATACACAGTAACACAAATTAATCAGAATTCCAAACTCATCTTGCCAAGTTGACAGCACGGGAAGAGCAGCTGTCAGTCACAGAGATCTCTGTAGATCTTGGTACGAACTGGATCTCCTCAACACAGATCTTCACCTTTCACAGGTGGCCATGAGAACTGGAGATGCAGGGAACAGTGCAGACTGTCTTTGTACAAACCCAACTCATCACCTTTGATAGAGGTGGGGATGCTAAAGGAAACAACCTCAACAAAAAGATAAGATTGACAGGCTTCAGTTATCAGGACGCTAGAGATGTTAGTACACAGGAGCGGAATACCTGTTCCTTCCTACAAAAACCATTAGCATTTGGGCTTCTCAGCACCAGATTCCACCTGACCCTTGAGTAATATGGTGGGTACAGACAGAAAGTAGTTATGAGAGAGAATAAAAGACCACAACAAATTCTGGTTTTTGACAGCTGGGGAAAAGAATTTCGTAAGTAACAATAGATATAGGAATGACATAGTTTAGAGTTAGTATGTTCAAATCATCTTTTCAATTAAAGTAATAAACTAGAACCCTCTCATGACTTCTTTCTCAGCCTCCCCGAGGCAGCCGATGAGCAAGTCTTCCGTATCTCTCAGCCTCCCAAGTGTCTGCTTCACACATGTGGTATTAATCATGCTGCATTGGGATTTCCTGTCTGTCTTCTCTCTTAGAATTTGATCATGTATAGGGATTGCCTTTTTGAATCCCATTGACTTACAATAAGTATAGATTTCCTATTTCCTCTATGGGAAAAATGTGTAGTTTCAAGCTCAGAAGATTATGGGCCCCATGAGCGCATGATGAAAATTAGAAATGCTGAAGAGTCTGCTTTGCTTCAAGACTGTAGAACGTTTCTGGTCCAGTTGTTCACCCTGGTGAAGTGTCCCAGGCATAGAATGTTTCTAGTTCAGTTGTTTATCCCAGTGAAGTATTCCAGGCATAGAACGTTTCTAGTTCAGTTGTTCACCCTGGTGAAATGTCCCAGGCATACAACGTTTCTAGTCCAGTTGCTCACCATGGTGAGCTGACCCATGCCTTTTACTCTGGGAATTCGGCCGATTGGGAAGGAAAGCTGTAGCACAGTTGCGGTGTCAAGGGAAACGAGAAGAAAAGGAAGATATCCTTCCTATCCATTTCCTGAATGAACACTAAGACTCTGGGCCACATGGATGGATAAAATAGGATTACAACTCTATTGAAGACATGGAGTGGAATTTTAGTGGCTGTACCACCACTTCTAAATCTTTAATGGAAACAGCTACCAAAGGAGACTGTCAGGCAGATTTAGCAGCAAACACATGTGGCTATAAAATGATTTGGAGGAAAATGGGAGAAGATGCCATTTTTACATTAGCTAAAGTGTGTGTTTTATATGGAATCTGTAGAGACTTGGGGATAAAAAAGGCCTGAGTTGATGAATGAGCATCTGAAAGCCAAGTTAAGCCAGGCCGCAGCAATAAGCAGCCATATTTTTCTCGTTTCAGCCACAGAAAATTATGTAAATAGCTGTAGCTTTTTCTTTAATAAATTCATTTTTTGGGCCACCAACATGATTTGAATATAAAATTGAAAATTGTTTTCCCAAGTTTGTTATTTTAAACAAAATTTATCCATCGTGGGCTGGAGAGATGGCTCAGAGGTTAAGAGCATTGCCTGCTCTTCCAAAGNCTCTTCTGGCCTGCAGGCAGACACACAGACAGAATATTGTATACATAATAAACACTTAAAAAATTTATCTGTCACGAGTTAATAAACCAGGCTTACCCTCACCCCTAGAAAAGGACAAACATTTGCATAATGAACTCCCCACTGAATGACATAGCAGAAAAAGTTTGAGATTGGAAAATTTGACTTATTTTGTATTTGCATAGGAAAACAGTGACACACTAGAGAATGTTAGGTTCTTGCAAAGAAACTTTTACAATGGGCTCATCGGATAAGAAGTAGCAATTAACACATGCTCAAAAATAGCTACCAGTTCTATAATAAAGCAGAAGTTTTGTTCTGGAATCAGCGATCAGAGCTAATAAGGAGCTCAAACTCAAGAGATGAAGACTTTTCAAGACATTTAAAATGGGCCTAAAATTCAGATATGTGTGTGGTTTTTTTTAGAATAAGATAATTAGATTTTATTCTTCATGCAAATCAAAGCAGAGAACAAAATATTTGAGATAATAAAAATAGCTACTGGGTAGATTTTAGTGAGCGCTCACTGTCTCTGGTCAAATCCCTTAGCTGCAGACTCATGGATTTCCCTAAGACTGATTCCTTGAGAGCTCCTTGTCAGGAGATTTCCTTAAGGCAGTGAGATGATGTAGAGTAAGGAAGACATGGAGGAAGAACAGGCTGATGTCCTGTGTGTCTTACAAGGAGCTCAGTAGGATCAACTGTGCATTACAGGGTAAAGCCTCCCTTACAGCAAAAGGATCTCAGACATGCATACCCAATAATCAAAGAGGAAAGATGAGTGTGAGATATGAACCCCCCCCATAGGACCAGACTTGGCAGCATACTGTCTCAGCCTCTGAGAAGAACACAGAGGGAGGACAAGCCAGGAAGGTCCCAAAGTCAAGGCCACACTCTACAAAAAGCAGGGGCTAGGGGTTGTGCAGTTGCCAGTGTTTAAGAGGATCTCGAGAAGTACCAGCTCCATAGTTACTCAATCAAACAGTTTCCCTATTTCCAATACGGAGAACACCAGTGTGCTGTGCACTTTTGGAGCTCCTCATAAGAAATTGTGTCTACATCCCACTGCCAATTTATCCACCACCCCAGAGAAAACCAGAAAGGGTTATCAAAGCCCAAAGCACTATTTTCTGCTTCAGCAAAAAACAAGAAAAAGAAATTGACAGTTTGCTCAAAACTTAAACTTTAGGGGAGGGGCTGTTTTCAATTAATTTAATTATCTATCTACACCAGGGCCATATGGATGTCTGTCTATACTGATTTTTTAAAATTCCCTATGGTGCAACCCATGAAAACCAGAACACTTCAGCTGGGGCAGGCACAAGCTGCCAATGTGTTGGACTGTATACAAGCATTGTAACAATCTTCCCAGATTTCCATTTGTTCTGTGAGGGAATCTTAAGATCTTTCTTGGGCCGAATCCATTTGGCACAGTGTAGAAAGAGCTTGCCTCGAGCCAGGAGGGGAGTTCCTCGAGCTCCTATGTGAACATTTGAAGTGTGTCACAGCTTTCCCTGGCATTTCCATTTATAAATCGAGGCAGCATCCATCTATACTGTGCCTAGGGATGACGTTTTTAAGTCTTCTCATTCTGGGAGTTGCTTTTGGTAATAGATGCTTTTGGTAAATAGATTAGATCTTCAGCCACGATGATTCTTAGTCCCCTAAGCCTTCTCAGCAACCTGTAATTGTTCTCTGAAAAGATAGGCTTTTTGTCCCTTTTAGTTCTCCCGCTTTGATGGACCAGTGTGTGGTCCTGCTGCTCCTGACCGCTGCGTGATGGATGGATTGAACTGTAGGCTTGAGAGTACTTCCGTGTTCAAGGTGAGTTCACTGCCTCCACAGCAAGTGTCGCATCAGTGCCAAGGGTCCGCATGCTGACTCCATCTGTAGTTTGCTCTGTTGTTGACTATTAACAAGGCGCGCATTGGCCAGGCTGAATTGCTGCCAGACTCTCCACCTAGCACTCTCTACCACCGTGAAATCACTTTCAAAGATGAAAGAGAACAACAGTGAAAAGCACCCTCGTGATCCATCTCCCTGGCCATCAGAACTCAAGGAGTCCTCCTTTCACGGAAAAGTGTCCCCATGGCGTCTAATATGACAGGTAGAAATTGGACATGGATATTTGTACTGAAATGGAATATTTAATCACAATGTGAGTGGATTGCTTTTCAGCTGCTGTACGCCACCATGGTCCTTGGTTCATGTTCTCTTCTTGCACCTTTCAGGTCAATAGCAACTTGTTTCCTTTCTTACTATGGATTCTTGGGATTATACTGGTACAAATGTCATACCATGGTTCAGGATACTCTCTCTATACTGTCATTTAACTTGGAACTTGAAACCTAAATGTCTTACCATAGTTTGTGCAGTTATCAAACATATTCATACATTTATTCTTTGTTTTCCTTTTGCTTAATTAATTACCCAACAAGAAGGCAGACCATTCAGTGATAATATCCTGTCATTTATTTATTTGAGAAAGGACTTCATTGTGTAGCACTGGCTAGTCTGCAGCTTACTACATATAGATCTGTCTGGTCTTGAATTCACAGAGATCAGATTGTCTCTGCTAGGATTAAAGGCATGAGCAATGGCTCCAGAACTGGACTGCTTCATGGTATGCTGTGTGTTTGTACATACATAAACATGCAAGTAAAAACAATGGTAAGAAAATGTAGTCTATGGGAGTAGCAGACATCCAGTGTTTAAAGTGGTTAAAATTTTAAGGGGCATCTAAAACTCTAATAATGAAAACAACGTGAATCCAAAGCACAACTGTTGGACACCTATCCCTGCTAAATGAACTCTGGCTGTCAGCCTTTCAAAGGACAAACTCATGTCTTACCAACTGCAGGCTAGAGGCTCTTATATTTTATAATTTAACATGATGCTCTGTAATTTGCACAAGGTGGGTGGGGTGGGGAGAAATTACTATTAGACCATTAAAAACTTGCAAAACATCTTGTTTAGATTCTTGTGCTGTTTCTTATTTGGGGCATTAGAACAAAACTGGAAATATGGTTATGCTAATTCCAAGTCATTAGGAGCCCACAGGCTTACAAACAACCCCTTGGGGCAAGTAGAGGCTGCAGGTGCTCATCCCTCTCCTGGCACGAGCGCCAGGGTTTCCGGAGAGCACTTCATGGATGAGAATCAGCTGCTCACACCAGAACTGAGTTGGTGTTCCAGGGCAAGGCAGCCATGAGCATCCGCTCACAGCTTCCGATGCTGTCCCCAATGAAGGACTCCAGCAACGGAAAGCCCTCTCTCTCTTTTCTTCTCTTATTTCTTCCTAAATGTGGTTGCAATTACATTTTCAGGCAGCTGTATTAATCTGAGTCATTTGATCTTTATTTTTATACAAAATGTGCATTTTCTTTATATATTAATGTAGCCATCTCTGTTTTGTTTTCCAAAACCCTCCTGTTCTCAATTATGAATGGTCAGCATGGTTAAAATTACACAACGAGCTCAACAAACCATCAAAAGTCTACATTTCGTACTGGAAGAGCTATAATTAGCATGTTTAATAACATTCATAAGAACCTCATTAAAATGCATATCAGATTTGATGGGTCTTATCACAAATGAATGAACACTCTAATATGCCAGGACAATGGAGTCTAATAGCATCTGAGGAGTCAGAGAAAGAATATATTTCTGAGTTGAACGCATGTGAACTGTCAGGGCAGAAAAAGGGGCAGCAAAATTGGCTCTACTGAGGAAGTGTTAGATCCTAGGAGGGCCACCTGAAAATTACATTTAATATGCTAACACTATTAGGAGACTATTTCTATTCTACCCAGAAAGGTCTTGCTAACAGTAATTAAATTTTAAGACAGTCAGATCTGGAAAGAAATAAAAATACGGTGAAAATCCGATTAGAGTGGCTGGAAGAGGCCTTCCCTTTCAAATACTAATTAAAAAAATTGAATTTTTGCTACCCAGGGACACTAACTCTGGCCATATCTATATTAAATTACACCTAATCACACATAAGTTCTTAAAATTCTAATAGAGTTAACGCCAAAACACTTTGGACTTGAGAAATATGTAAATGACATTTCACATGTATGCGTCGCTTACATCAGTAGCCACACAGAGGGAAGGGAAAAGCCAAATAGCCAACCCAGGATCACAATCAAAACTGCACTGAGCCAGCAGAACCAAGTGTGGAAATGAGTTATGTAGCCCTCACAGGTCTGAAAACACCTTGCCCATTGTTCCTTCAGTGGACATAACTTTCTTTTCATTACTCACAATCTACAAACCAGATTGGCTCAGCAGCAGGCTTTGAGCCCACTGTTGAGCTCTAGCATAAGGTGGTCTCATTTAGCAGTAATTTGAGAACAGTATGGAAGCCCCCAGAACACCTCACAGAATGTCTCACAAAGTTCATCTTAATGGAGCCATCAGTGTTTGTTCTAGAGCTTTGATTATTATCAACAACTGCCTTCACCAATCAAGAAGTACCCAAAATAAGATTCCAGAAAAAATCTAAACAATAAAACACTTCTGTAGTGATAGGGGAGAGCAGGCCTGCTTTTTGTCCAGCCCAGCTCCTGCACGGCTAGCTTAT
>LOJH01041913.1:1525-14303 GCA_001685095.1 Ellobius talpinus | reverse complement strand
CTCCTGCTACTTCTAAGAGCATGAGACAACATGAAGGAAAGATTCCATGGTTTCGGTGGCTGGGGACCTGGCTCAGCCATCAAGAGCGTGTCTTGGGAAGGACCCAGGTTCAGTTCCCAGCAACAGCATAACACCTCCCAACATCTGCAATTCCATTTCCAAGGGATCTATCCCTCTTCTGGCCTCCACAGGTCCTGCATGTGGTACACATACATACATGGAGGTAAAACTCTGGTATAGATACATTTCTTTAAAATGAAAGATTCCATGATTGCAAAGACCATGTATGCAAGTTGTAACTGTTATGTGATAATTTGCCATCTTTTTCAGTAATGAGACAGCTGCAGGAACATGACTTTACGTTTGCTGGCATATGTTCATTGTATATAATTTTGGGTTTCTTCATGATACTTCCTTTCAAATATATCATGTATTTAAGTGGTGTTCACCCTCCTCCTACTCGCTCACCATGTCTCTCCTCCCTTTATCCACAACTTCTGAGTCTCCTTCCTTTCTCTGGGGTCTCACAGTACAGTTCAACCTGTCCTCCACTTACAGCAAATCTCCTGCCTCCAGCTCATAACTGCCCAGATTACAGGTGTATATCTTGATGTCTAGATGCAGGTGAGATGGCCATCTTAAAATTATCTGGAGCCATTTCACACGGGCTTGCATATGTTCTCACACGTACATTAAAATCCACATTTTGCTTTTAGTTAACACTTGAAACATAAATTATGCAGAATTTGTTTTATGGATGAGAAAGGCTAAGATGTCCGTGTTAAACGACTCAGCCCAGGGGATCTGGCTTTAGAATCAAGTGTGGAAACTGCTGATGGTGAGTGCCTAATAATTAATTAGCTGCAGGAACTGGACATATGGCAGAAGTTAGAACTGTTCCAAAGGCCGTGAGTCTGAAGCCAGACTCCCAGGAACACAATTAATAAGCTATTGCATATGTATTTTAGTTAAGAAACTGTGGCAGAGAGGTGGGGAAATTCATGTGCTCCAGACTTTAACCGAATAGCTTTGAAACTGTTTTGCAATGTTTGTGTTGGGGGTACAGTTAAGGTCCTTGAGACTCTAGAAGTGAATATAAAGGCTTTTCTGGAGAGGAGGGAAACTATTCTTGGAAATGTTGCTTCTCTGGAGAGTGAAATAAATCAACAAATGGCCATGTCAAAGCGTGTGACTAATCACCTTTCTCCAGGCCTTTCAAATGACTTGTTTTGCTTTTGCTTGGCTTTTTCCAGAAAGCTAACAAAGAGAAGTGCCACGTTGGCAAGGGTGAGGGTAGTCTTCAGAAGCCAGTGCTTAGCTGCTTTGGCTGGTGGCATTCTGCCTTCTTCCTTCTTCACTGCTCTTTGATGGAGCCTTGGAGGGACCATCCGTGGGGACACAGCAAGACACACTCTCCTCTGAGGTGTCACCTGGTGACATTCACTGAAGATAAAGAGAAGAGAGCTATATACAATGACATAAAACTCACCCACTGAAAGAGGGTGATAGGCTGTAGCCTTAATACTTAGAAGGCTGAAGGAGGAGAATAGCAGGAAGATGTATGCTCAGCTGGGCTACATGGTGAATTTGAAGCCAGCCTTAGCTACAGATTGGAACTGCTGAGGAACCAACCAACCAACCAGAGAATATAGTTGGACCTTTTGATCAGGACTCCCATCTCCCCAGTAATGACACGGACACTTATTATTAATTTAAAAGCTTGACCATACCTTAGATCTGTTACTAATTAACTCTTAGAATTTAATCCATTTCTATCAATCTATGTATTGTCATGTGGCTCGTGGCTTTACCTGTCCTCTAGCATGTCTTTCTCCCTCTACCTCTCCTGAAACCCCTCTCAACTCCACCCTTTTTCTTCCCAGCCTTCTCTCTGCTCCCAAATCCTGCATGGCTATTGACTGTTTAGCTTTTCATTAAACCAACCTGAGTGACAAATATCCACAGCACACAAAAAGATTATTCCACAACATTTCTCTCTTTGTCTAAGTAAAAATGAAAGGTTTTAACTTCTAATAAAATAAAACTATAAGCAATAAGAACAATTAGGTAATAATTACATTTGCGATTTCCAGTTATTTTTTATTTTTATTTTAGTTTATTCATTTTATTTTGTTTTTTAATTGGCACATTTGAATAAAATACTCCATCATTTATTCTATTATAATGAGTACAAAGCTCTGTAACTAATTTGCCTTCTATCATAACTAAGGAAAACTATAGCTATGACTATCTAGTCTTCAACTCTATCAAAGACATCAGAAGGATAAAGTATTTCTTAAGTGAACAGGAAGTGCAGAGCAAACAACTTCCAAAACCATAAGAAACAACAGAAACAGCTGGCTGCCTGGAGAGTTACCCAAGGTTCCACTGTAACACTGGGGTATCCGTCTTTGGCCTATATGCGTAGAATATCTGATAGACTTTTCTGTGAAGCAGGAATTCTTAAAAGAATGTCCTACCCTCTCTTGGCAAAGTTTGGCGGCCACTTTTCTTTGTGTCTTGCTGGTCCAGTTTGGACAGCACACTGGCAGCAGTCAAAGCACAGGCAGTTTCTTAATCAATAAAATGGGTAGCTTTTGCCATAAAGAAATCAAACTTCATATGGAGATTCTTTGATGTCCATCATCCTTTTTTGAAGTAGGTTGGTTCTGTCAGGAGCAGACATGTCTCATTGTCAATAAAAGTCTTGATATTAAAACATTTTAAATACCATATTTTGTAAGTATTTGTAAATATATCTCTGTATGACTTTGAAAACGTACCTAACATGACTATAAGTTTGATAGTTATAGAAGTCTAATATTAACCTATATTTATTATGCTAAGTAGCTTTCAAAGCTTTACACATCTTTTTTAAAAGAGCTGTGTGGGTATTATACCTTAAACAAGAATAGAAGCATACATACAGTAAAGCAAAAATAACCTTAATTTTCTATCATTATGCAAAAATCTATCCCAGTGTAAAATATTTGAGATTAGCAGTTAAAAGTAGACTCAACAACCCATCCTTTTATCTCATCATTTTATGCTATATCCCCTCATTTCCTTCAGAAAGAGATCCTTGAATCTAATTCCTTTGTTTAACTCTTTTCCTGACCATCACCAATAACAACTTGTAACCATCCCCCCAACAACCCATCAAATGACCCAAAAAAAATCCACCCCACCTCTTGAGAATGTGGGCCTCATGTTCTTTTAGATTGCTTCCTGTTTCGTGGTGCTGGTATCTTTAGGATACCCTGGGAAATTTGGGATAATTGTCAAGTCCTGGGAGGGTTAGATGTATTATTTGTTGTCTAGTCTCTGTGGAATGGAAAAGTGCAAGGCTTATCTAAAGTCCTGGCTGGAGTAGTCTGTGAGGCTGGACCATCTCAGCCAGCAGCCTTGATGCTGTGCTGGATGTAGAACTTTGAGGGAACTGCAACAGAGGCACTTTGAGAGGTTTGATCACCTGGGTCACCCATTGCTGTTGGTGTTTGGTCCCCTTACTCTGGAAACACATAAACTTGCAAAGGTAACATTCTTATCTGCATTAACCAAGTATGGAATGTACAGTCTGCACAAGTCAGTTAAAGATGATTTTTTTGTTGTTTGTTATATGTTTAAGCAGGTAAAAGGCATCTGTCAACTTTATAAGTTTTTTTGGACTGTATAATCAAACCATAATATAAATCTCTATTCATACTCTATGAAAAGATGGCATATAATAATAAGTCATGAGGATTCTGTAGCCAAAAGCATTTATCATGTCTCATCTCTTCTCAGAGCTGTTCCCATGTCAAGGGCTCAGCTTACACGTTACATCTTCTGTAGTACTTTGTGCCTTCCTCCACCAAGTCTGATACTCAGGAGGTCTCCCCAGGTCAAATATGAACTCTATGATTCTGGAAGGAATTCACAACATTTCATCTCCTGTGGAAACAAAAGCATATCCTCTCCCCCAATTCAATACAGTGTCTGACCTCCATTTTGAAGTCAAGGCATTTTTAAAATATATAGGTTGGTTTAATGTAGTAGTTTTTTAATAATCCAATGTCTCTCAGCAGCTGTTGTTTGCTCATCAGCAACCAAAAAATTTATATACAATAAAATAACATAGAAAATCCAGACTCCCTGTGTATTTTCCATCTTTATGTAGCTTATTTTTATAACTTTACTCTTTCTTTAAAGGCTTTACTGTATTATTTTTCAACTACCTATCATTTATTTATTTATTTATTATGACTGTCTATAACCTTTTTCTTTTCTTTCTTGAGCCTACACACATTTTTAAACACACTGGAATCTGTTTAGAGTTTTCTTTTCTCTTCTGAACCTATTTTACTGTAGATCCATAATCTTTTCTGTCTCTATTAGCAAAATCATGAGCCTTTGAGCAGTTTATCTCCTGGTGTGCTGGCAGCTCAAGCCTGCAGGCAGCAGTCAGGAGGTGCATCTCTTTACTGCTACCCCACATGAGAGACTATGGGACTAGGAAGCTCCATTTTTGTCTCAGGTTTTATGTGGAAATATGTGCTCAGACATTGCATTCCATTTGTAGGTGAATTTTTCTGTCCCTCCTGCTAGGACCCAAATAACCATATGGAGACTTATCAATTATGAAAGCTTGGCAGGTAGCTTAGGCTTGTTTTTAACTAACTCTTAAATTAACCCATTCCTGTTCATGTATGTGCTACCCTGTGACTTTATTATCTTCACTCTGTACTGTCCATGCTACTTCCTCTGAGTCGTGGTGTCTCCTCCTTTTTCCCAGCATTCTTTATGCACCCAAACTTCTGCCTAACTATTGGTCACTCACCATTTTATTAGACCAATCCAAGTGAAACATATTCATGGTGTACAAAAAGATTATTCCACAACAAAAGAACAAAAATGAAAACAAACAAGCAAAAAACCCTCCAAAACTAGCCAAATAAAAGGCTCCTGAAACTTACATGAACCCCTGTCACTTAATGATAAATTTGTTTAAACATTCCCCAGATCTAATCCTTTTTTATTTGCCAATGTTACTCATTTGTCATATAATCTACCCTTTGTTTTACACTACCCTCTGCCTCATCTTAACTTTTTAACATGAACTATAACTTCATTACATATAAATCTATCCATGGATTGATGTTAAATTATACTAAATTGTTGAGACACATGGACACAATCATAATAGTACAAAACAATATTAAATATGCATTCCTTTCCAAATATCAAAATTTCTATTCCTTTCAATACTCCAAATTGAGTGCGATTTTTTTCTTTTGCAGCATAGTTACCTAACACGAATTTTGTTCTGTTTGTTAGTTTTGGAGACACGGTCTTGTTGTGTATACTAACCTGACTACAAATTTTCAGACTTGTCCTGCCTCAGCTTCTCAAGTGCTGGGATGAAATGTGTGAGCCACTGTGATTGTACAGTTCAGTGTTCAGGAAGGAACAGAACTGTGGTATCTGGTTGGTTTAACTACAGCCAGCATCATTTACTATGGTATCCTATTCCAGGTGACCCCCTGGAAAATGATCTTCAGGGAATTTTTAGCCAAGGAAACTCTATCTCCCGTCCCTTTTGTTTGTGGTTGAAATGAAGAAAGGCACTGGCCTAAGTTTCCTTGAGAAAAACAAAAATATTGGGGGAATACTTTTCATCCAAAGCCTGAAATCTAATTAAGGATGAATGTATGATTCATAGAATCTTAATTTTGGGAATGAGTTCAGAGACTATAAAGCCCAAGTTTGGATGATTTTGTTCTTCCCTGTCCCCCCAAAAAACTCTCAAAATCTACCCATCTTATCTTTATCTACTGAACTACCAATTCATCTCATACATTTCTGACTCCAGGCATGTACACACATGCATGCACACACACATGCACGCACACACACACTCTATCTCTCTATCTCTCTCTCACACACACACTCACTCTCTCTCACACACACTCACTCTATCTCTCTCTAACACACACTCACTCTCTCTCTCTCTCACACACACACACATACAGTCAAGGTAAACTTATTAAGATATAAACCTGACCACAATATTTTCTGGATTTGAAATCTCCAGGGGGTTGTCATTTCTTGTTCAATAAAGCTTATGTAAACACTGTGGGCTTTCCTGCTCTTTCCAGCAGCTCTGACCACTCTCTTCCCGTGTCTACTCCCTTCTAGCTTCATCTTAAGACAAACCAGATGCCTCCTAGATGTCCTTAGAGACATCATTGCTCTCGTCACACATCTCCCAAACTAGAACCCATCTGTATATCCTTCTTCTTCTTTTCCCAGCCAACTGCTTCTTCTTTTGAACCAAATTTTACATGACTCCATGATGCCTTTCTCAGAGGGTAGCAACTGGACTTCAGTACCATGTGCTAAGCAAGCACTGTGGTTTGTTTTGGACTGCGTTTACCTCTCTATGGAAATCATCAATACCACACTAATCTCCCTGTGCAGAGAAGGCCTTCATGTATTCACTCACTTACTCATCTGCTAAGTGTGATGGGACTGCTGAGGTAGTATCGGAGAATGTAGCAGACAGGGCTCTGCTGTCGTATACATTATAATATGGTCAGAGAGACCGAGATGAGAAAAGCACACAAGAGAGTATACAATAACCAGCTGGGACCTGTGCCCTTTTCCTGCGTGTGGGTGTCTTTGTATGTGGGTATGGGTGGGGGGTGCATGTGTGTTTGTGTCATGTAGAAGTCAGTAGCCAACTTCAGGTGCTGTTACCCAGGAGCCCCCCACCCTGACTTTTGAGACAAGGCTTCTCACCAGCCTGGGATTTACTAAGTAGTTTAGGCTGACTGCCAGCAAACCCCAGGGATCAACCTGTTTGTCCCACCCCAAGTGCTGGGGTTATGAGCTTATGCTACCATGCCCAGTTGCTTTATATAGATTCTGGGGCTCAAATTCTTATCCTTGTGCCTGCAAGATGAGTACCTCATGACAGTCTGGGGATCTTCTACCTAGTGTGAGCCATCCTTTTCTAGAAAACAAACCAAGAGGAGTCCAACTTTGATGGCGATGTCAGGGGCACCTTTTCTGGGACGTGACTGTTAAGGTAGAATCTGTAGAATGGACAGAGGCAAGTCCAGAAAGCAGTGAGAAGAACTCAAGTGAAGATCTCAAAGAAGGAGTGAGCTTGTCAAAGGAATAGAATAAATGGGTCAGCATAGCTGACACAGGGAGGAAACGGAGCAGAACTGAGCCTGGGAAAGTTTGCATTCCGTGAGATGTGCCTTTGTAAGCCACACAAGGGTTAATCGTGGTGATGGAAAATTCTAGGCACAGAGGGCACATTAGCCTAGGAGAAACAAAAGGCTTAGCCCCTTGAGTATCTGGAACGAGAGGTGATTTGGGCTAATGCTAGGATGGAGGGCCCAGAGCAGGGAAGAGTGTGTCATGCTTCCTACTAGAGAAGAATTATTGGCTGCTCTTCCCCACCCCCTGGGGCAAACTGACTTTATTTGTCATCAAGAGCTACAGTTTCAACTATTTGAAAAGTGATGTGATCGCTCCCTCATGGCTGAGAAAAACATGGCCTCTGCCCTCAAAGGAGTAATGCTCTAATTAAAGACTGGGTCACAAGGGCTATATAACAAGTACTGAACGATTGCCTTGTTAGATGCTGCCACTCAGAACACCTCAGACCTGACCTACCAAAACCCTGCCCTCCCCATTTCCACCCTCCCTCCTTCCTCTCTGACAATTCAGCCCTTCCCCAGGTCCTTCTTTTGCTACACTGGGTCCCACAGCTCCCTCTGTCCAATCTGATAACCTTCCACCTCTACTCACTGGTGGGTTCTGTTTATGGGACCTTAGGACAGTAAGAGACCTTGTCTAAAGGAATGCCACCTCCCTTCATCATTGTCCCCAAATCATGGCTAGAGATGTGATTGGCTTACCTCGTCTTCTGCTATAGGCTCCTCTTGGGAACCATGTGCTTCTATCCTCTACCAGTAAGTGTGGGAGAAAAACCTGCCCTCCCTTAATTCTTCCTCAACGTAATGAACTGCAAGAATTTTTCTCTACTGGTTTCTTCTACTAAATACTGGCTATCATTCAGCAATGCAGCAGTGTTTCCTATCAAGATTAAGGCTGCTGGTGGTCTGCCCTGCCTATTCAACCCCATCTCCCCGAGACCCCTGACACAAATGCCCAGTCATATGCTCTCTCTCACCTCCTTTCCTCTCTGAGCTCGTGTCCTTTATCAGTTCTGTGTATGTCACATTTCTCACCTCAGAAACCACCTCTGATTTCACACCAGTATTGCAGTTCATCCAAAGCAGAGATGGTTCAGCTTGAGCCCAAAGCTCCTGGTTAGTTGGGCCAATGGCACAGCCACATCACTGATAAGGCTGTAAGAGATCTATCTATATGTATGAGCTGGGCATGAGCGACTTCCTGCTGAGGAGAAGGAAGCAAAGGGGTGCATAGATGCTTGAGTAAGAGCAGAATATTCCAAGAAGTGGGTTCTGCAATACACAGTTTCCTGCAGGAGCCATACGTGGGTCATAAGAACCAAAACCAAGAACAGATTATGAGTTCAAGGCTATGAGCACTTTTATTTTCATGGCCCTTTCTTGCACACATAGACACAAATGAGAGGAGAGGAACAGGAGAATGGATTTAAAAATTATCTATTTGACTGTATTAGCAAGTGTAATAGTTACTTTTCATGTTGATATGACCAAATATATCCAGCAAAAGCAACTTAAAGAAGTGGAAGAGTTTGTTGGATAGTGTAGTCCATAATGACAAGGATTGTACAGCAGTAGGAATATGAGGCAACTGGTCTACCAAACCCACAGTTAAGGAGCAAAGAGAGATGGATATAATTGTACAGCTGCTTTGCTCTATTTTTATTTACTTGAGATCCTAATCCTTGGAATGGTCCACATTCAGCATAGATCTTTCCTCCTAACTAAACCTTTCTGGAAAGGACTTTATGGACACACACACAGTGGTGTGTTTCCATGGTGATTTTCCTATAAATTGGCAATGAATATTAACCACTAAGGCATGTAGGCTAATACATCAATATTCCAACCGAAAGCATTTCTTCAACCTAAGAGTTTACCTTTCATTATTCTAATTTTAAAAAGAAACTAAGGGTTTTGGGTGCTCTAGAGTATTTCCACAGGGCCCAAATTTTCATGCCTTCTCGGTATGTCAGCCCCAACAGGGCCTGGGATGCTGACTGGGTGCTCAGAGTGCCCTGCAGCTCTGGAACACCTGAGCAGAGGGATGCTTTAGGCAGTCGGAAGATTCCAGTGAGAGGAAGCAGGTGTTCTAAATACCCAGGAGACACTAGAGATGCCAAAGGGAGTCAAGCATCCCAAGCGGCAAGAGTATGTTCTGGAAGGCACAGGAGAGAGTCTCTTATGAGCCCTGAAAATAGAAATAGGTGACATTGTGTAATCACCAAGGCCCCAGCAGGAAGCAGAGAGAACAGTCAAATAGAAGTCATTGAAGAGTCTCTCTAATTGTGGTATATGAGAAGCAGAAGGCAGAGGGAGTGGATCCTGTATACTGGGTCCAGGAAAGTCAATCTTGAAGGCAGAGAGTAGGATGACAAGAATGGAGATAGGTGTAGGGGCAGTGGGAGTCTAGTCATGGAATGCTAGTGTGATGGTTTTTGTCCTCAGAGAATAATACTGTCTGTGGTTGCTAAATTTCAAGGTGTCCATTGATGCCAGGCAGTCCTGTTCCAAACATTCTTTACACTACCAGGCATATGATCAGGTTTGTGTTTTACAAATGCTTAATGAACACTCATTAAACAACTGAATGAATGAACGTGTGAACAAACGATTGGGTGAAAATACAAACTTCTGAGGCTGCCCATACTAAATTCAGGAGGCTGTTAGCCAAGGTTGAATGTAAAGGATGCCTGTTTCCCAAAACACGATTCAATCCCAGTGGTCAGTGTACACCTCCCAGGAAGCAAAAGGCTCATGAGACCACGAGTCTCCAAAGCATCCAAACTTGCAGAGATCTGATGGGCTTCTCAGATGGTACACCTGCACTGGCAAGACCCTCAAGCAATTGTGGGTGGCTAACTAATGCTGCCAGCCAGATGCTGAGAACCCATGGTATTTGTAGTTAATGTGGAGTCAGTCCATTGTAGGTTGTGTGACGGCTGCTAATTTCCCTTAATTGTCTTTCATGCCTACCTACTCATTCAGGCAAAACATACAACTTATGTTTTTTTGTCTATGTTCTATAGATTTCATGGTTGGTTGCACACACACACACACACACACACACACACACACACACACCAACAACCCAGGTCCTTCCTATTAGCTCTATGATTGACTCTGTTTCCTTAGTATGTTAGCATATCTTCATTTTATAATACCACTCAAATTACCATATCCTTCCAAATCAGTTAGACATAGAGTGTGGCCATTTCTTCGGTATGTGAGACGTTCACATTGTTTCTTAAAATATGCTTGGCAAGTAATATTGTTTCTCACATTTCTCCTTTTTTTATACAGTTTCAGTTTTTCTTATTTGTGCACACTTTAGATAGAATCTATGTTTTTGAAACATTAAAAATATCCTCCATTTAAACAATACTGGTATGGCTGGTACTTATTGAAACTCTGCGGAACATTGCCCACATCTATTAATGTATTATTTGGCTCTCTGTAACTATAACAAATCCTTGTGCTAAATGAACTTAATAGTTATGGTCGCTTGACTGACAGAGTTGGGGGCTGTGGGCCATATGTAAGAGCATCATTGATTTTAGACTCAGGTAAGAGGACAGGCATCGTGTCAGGGGCTTACAAAGTCATCTGTTCATGGTCCCAGGTGAGAAAAAAAGAAGGTTCTGGGGTCCCACTATCCACCTAAAATGAATTTTCCCAATAACCTGAAGAGCTCCCACCAGGCCCCGCTTGGTAAAGGCTCCAGCTTCTCAATAGTGCCAAGAACTGGGTACCCAAACATCCGACATATGTGCCTTGGGAAAGATTTATCAAAACTATAAAACATGGTCAGACACCTGGGGCCCACCATCACATTTTACCAATGTTCTTTGCATGGTAAATGTAATCCTGTCTCTTATCAGTGAGCATGAAATTTTCCAATGGGATGTCTAAAAAACAGATCTGCTTACGTACTCAAGATAAACAATGCAGCTGTAATCGTACCACCCGTTCATGACAGAATTTTTGTATACAGTGGAGAATGTAACATTGCTCCATGCCTCCATTTTTCCTAAAGGTTGCTGGTGGATGGAATGCCAATGCTCTATAGCCTTGCTGGTTTTAGAGTCCCTCTCCCCAACAACTGGGTTTGTTTGCTACCTGACTTTATGAGAATCCCCAGGAATAGTGCTACCAGGCATCTGTAGGAAATCACTGATGTCTGTCTCCATGCTCAATTTCAACACTTTTTCGACCAATAGGAAAGAAAATCACACTATTCTGTGTTACTGAATCTGCAGTGTGGTGTGTGAGGCGGTGATTACTGTATTCCTTTACTTCTGTGACGTCGGTTAATAAGAATCAGGGCACATTTCCCTTTAAGATAAATTGTATGTTGTTTAGGGGGGCCATTTTCCACCAAATGGAACTGGCTGTAGACTGCTAATTTCACCAAAGGTGCTTGCTAGCTGTGGTTCTCCCCTTTCTTAACCTATATGTGGCTGCCCCTGGCACTAATCATATAGTGCCATGTATCTATATTTATAATTTTAACAGATCCTTCATAAATATGGAATCAGGCTATTATTTTGATAATGTGCCACTTTTCTATAAATACAGAGATAGGGTAATTACCAGTAGAACTATTTGATAAAATTCAAAAATAGATAAATAATGAATAAGTCTTCCATTCAGTCATTAAAATTCAGAAAACAAAACCAAATATATTTAGCCATTATCCTTGTGATGAATTTGGCTCTTTGCCTTTAAACCACTACCCGTTTCAGCTGGCATACAGGAGAACTTCATGAATACTGCCCAGTGTGATGAGCTGAACTGGGGACACTCGTCAATAACAGCCCATTAGCATCCTCCAAAGGAAGAACAAAATTAAGCATGGAAAAAACCCTAAACCATATAAAAATGGACATGTGAAATGCAGAGAGCCCAGGAACTCACAAAAACAGCTCAGCGTGATCTGTAACCCACAGTGCGCTCTCTTAGGAGACAGGACTACTCCTAAGTTCCTGTCAGTTGTGGATCCTCATGGAAGTGTCGTGGGCTTAGCACCTGAGGTTTTACTTGGTTATAGCTTTATTTCTATTGTGTCATGGGGTCACTACACAGAACCCTGAGCCACTAGACAGAGCTGTGACTCTCAGGTCGTGTTAGTACCGAGAGATCCAGCTGTTGAGTTCACAACCTACTGTGCTATCCCTGAGCTAGTAGTATAGAAAGCATGTTTAATTCATTCTATTATCATTAATTGTATCCTGATTGCACCACAGACCTTCAATTATTTGATGCATTTGTCAACAAATATTTACCAGGTACCTGTGTACGGTGGACCATTTCTATAATACTGTGACATATGTATTGCTTCTTTGATTTAAGTTGTCAAGCTTCTATAGGCAGCTGCAGTATCAGGAAATGAATGCATATTTCAAACAGTCACCACCTTCACCGTCCTTTGTTTTTCTTCTAAAGCATTTGTTTCTGATATAATGTACAACTCCATCCGTGCGGCGTTCAGTCATCAATTACTATTTTACAAAGTACTCTGAAAGAAATTCTAACATGTAATGCTGTCAATATCAGGATGCTAAAGTTGA